>JAVSCE010000785.1:0-227926 GCA_032199065.1 Smutsia gigantea | reverse complement strand
ATATCCCTTCTATCCTCTTCTCTTCATTACTGCAATGGCCCCTTTCTTTCCATTAAAATCTCTTGCCCTGGGTATTGACATGAACCTCTTAATTCCTCTTACTAGATCTCGTCTTAGTTAAATCAAAGTCCTTATTATGATTGAGTTAAACACAAATCTGATCCTGATATTCCCCTGCTTAAAATAAAACAAACAACCGTGCTGAATAACCACACAGGCTTTCTTTTAGTTCCTCAAATACATGTTGCTCCTTCCCAGGTCAGGGCTTTTGTCCCTTCCTTTCATCTGTAAGGAATGGTTTCCCTTGTTTGCTGCAAAATTCAGACACCATCCTTTAATGGTCAACCAAAGTAAAAGCCAGTTTCTCCAAGTGAGCCTTTCTTCCTGATTTTTAAACAAGGCCCTCCATTTATGTGCCCCCAGACCTTTACTTCCCAGACATTTATCACATTCCCCCAAACCATCTACACTCTTGCAATGTGTTATGACTCTTACCTCCTAGAGTGTTTGCTTTCTGAGAGCTGGACCCCTGGTGCCTAACAAAGTATCTGGCACACAGAAGGCTGAGGGCAGCAGCCATGTCTGGTTTTTCCAGGACCACACCTAGTGCTAAAAACATAGCAAGAGATTCTTAAATATCTGTTAATTTTAATAAGAACAGAATAAAAGAAAGCAAGATGGCATAATGCATGTTACATTGTTTCTTATAATTTATGATTTCTGTGTATCATGAAAGATAAAGTGAATTGTTCAAATGTAATTGTTGGGCTTTTGCAACATGATATCAAATAATGTATAGGAATCACTTAAAAAATATTCCTGGGCACTTCATCAGGCTTTATCATAATCTGGATGAAATATCCCTTAAGACTGAGCTAGCATAGGGAAGAGCAAAAGGAACTCCACTCTAAACTAAAACTCCACCTTAAGACTTAAAGGTTAAAGGGTAAAGTACCCACAATGTCTTTAAAATGAAGAATTTATAGTAAACCATTAACTGGTCATATGGTCAATCATCAACCCACCATATCTTAAGCCAGAATAAACACTGCCAAGAATCAGTGACCAGTCCCTCTTTTCCCAAGAAGAATCATTACCCTGGGGGAGGAAAAAAAAATTACAAAGACCCTTGTGTCAGCGTATCTCATAGAAATATCAAAGAAGAGGTCTCTGACTATGTTCTGGAAAAGCCAATGAGTCAACATTTGCTAACCATGAAGTGGTGCCACTAGAAGTTGAATAACAGAGATAATACTATGAAATAATTTATCAATGCCATTCCTCCCAAACCCCTTACCTATACATCCCAAACCCCATATAAGCTTAACACCACAGTCCCTCAGAAAGCCAGCACTCCTTTTCTCTGAGTCCCTTGTGCATAGCCTTTTCTTTCAATAAAACTTCACCTGCTTAATTTTCTGGGGCTAGGGGGCGGGGCCGTGGGCCCAGCGGCCTGCTGAAGCGCAGTGTCGCGGCCGCGCCTGCTCGCGGGGCTCGGCGCGCCGACTGCGCGGGGGCGTGGCCTGCGCCCCTGCTGGCGCCGCGAGGTTGGCCTTTGGTGAGGTGGCTGCGGCTCGCTCCCGGGCCTGCACCACTGGCTCTCCGGAGCGGACGCCGGGCCCGGCGACCTGTTGGAGTGTGAAATTACTCCCCAGAGCTTGCTTTATATCTAACCCGATAGTCCTGTAGGAGGGTTGTGGCCTGCGAGCTGTTGCTGAGGAGTTGAAATGCAGAGGGCCCGCAGTCCAGTAAATGCAAGTCTCAGAGGAAAACTTTGCTGGACGCCCTCCCTACATTGCTCAGAAGTGAACACGCTGTGCTTCGTCGGGTGGCTGGAGGCAGCGAGGAGATTGTCTTCAGGGGCATAAATGGCCTTTTCCTTATGTGATCTCATTTAAATCTCTGAACGACCCTGAAGACAAAACTCCCAGTGTTGCAAAGGTTTCTTCATCAGCAGGGAAAATGCTGAGGGATCTTGGGTATTGCTTTAATGTTGCCTCATGGAGAAAGTTTGGAGAGGGAGAGAAACAAACACATACCAAGGGCATCTCTCTGACGGATGAAAGTTTGTCTTCTCTTGTGATGCCCTTCTATGGATTAATTTTATGTGCCCTGGGTCCAGAGGTTTCTTAGAGCACATTGGCTACAGGCGCCCTGTATTAGAATTCCACGGGCATTTCCAATTGTAATGTAGCTGGAAATTTTACTTAGCTCTTCAGAGACAAGGTGCATTCTAGTTGCTCTAGAAAGTAGTTGCTCTAGAAAGTAACCCATATGAAGTTTTGTACTATTTGCTTAGCTACATTTCAGGGGAAGAAGAAGGAAAATGATCTCTAGCTCACTTTCTGGTGATTATTAAGACATGCAGGTAGTTGCTTTCCTGGCTGGTTGAATAAAGTCTATGGAAGGCAAGGACCTAGAAAATAACATAGGGAAGTAATATCTTGCCAGATTTTCTTTGTAGTGCTTTTGTTGCCTTCTGGTATTTACTAGAATGCCATTTAATAAAAATCTCCTGACTCTGGGAAACATAGTATATATAGGTTGGGAGCTGAGATGGGTGGAAAGGGGCATCTGAGAGTTCTAAAAAGTAATGAGGTTTTTCAAAAGATTGGTGTTGATGAGAGGCTTCTGTATTCTGAACTGACTTAGAGGTGTATATCTACTTTCCAGAATATTACTTTCATACTGGAGAGCACTCCCTTGTAGCTAGCACACACAGGTTCCAACTCCTTCATAGCCTTTGTTCTTAGATATATGGAATAACATTGGTGGTTGTCCTGTGACTCTCTGGACAAGTTAGTGACCTTTAGCTTTTGAGAATTCTTTTTCTTCAAGTGACCATGTCCCTGAAAAAATACTATGTTATATAGTACTTTTTTCTGTAATGGCTGTATCTTGAGTCATTTATAATTGAAAAGAATACCAATGTCAGATCCAGTGCCCCAGAAGATGGAGCCTTGATCCATGTGAATGAAATGAAAGCTGGAAGCTTAAATTTGTGGCTCCATGAGTGGGCATCTCATTTATTTTGTTCACTGTTGTATCTTAAGCACCTAGCCCAGTGTTTGGCCCACAATAATTGTTTAAAAAACATTTGTTGAATCAGTGAATGAAAAAAAAAAAGTTGCTAACTAACACTTGTTTGCCACACACATCACAGGGAAGGTGAGGTCATCCGGGATGAAGTCACTAAACATTGCCAGTCACCTTGCCAAAGGGTAGCCTCAGCATGAACTGGCAGGCTTATTCTGTGTATGGGAGGGATGGATAGTGAATGCCAAGGTTAGTGCTAATAAAATAAATCAGGTGAGGGTTTCATCTGGATAAGCTGAACAAGAGTACTACAGGTCCAGCCTTTGGGCTGAATCAGTGGAACATGTTAGGGTCTGCAGTCATCTGTTCTGAACAGTGCCTACATAGCTTAGTTCTTGAGCACAGAGAATGGTGGGTAGGTAAGGATTCAAAGAGAAGGCTATTGAGTTTTGTTGAGAAGGAATGGAGTCCCTGATTTTGCTGTTCATTTGGACCCCTAAGAGGGGGTTACACTGACTTAAATCTTGTGTTTGCCATTCATGGGTGGGTGATATTCAACTAAGATAGCTTCTTTTCTGTAGGCTAGGAGAGTAGTTAATGTTTCAATGTTCAGACAGGACTAATTCTGATTTGGGATCTAAAGGAAACGAGGTATATGTTTGAGTTTCTTTTTAACCCCAGATGAGGTTTTAGGATTAATCTTTATAGATCTGTTCTGACCCTCATTGTCTTCTCCCTCCATCCTTGCCCTAGCCAGTTCAGGCCTGAGTGTTTGTTCCAGCATGTCGGAGGGGGAGTCTCAGACAGCAGTCAGCAGTGGCTCAGACCCAAAGGTAGAATCCTCATCCTCAGCTCCTGGCCTGACATCAGTGTCACCTCCTGTGACCTCAACGACCTCTGCTGCTTCCCCAGAGGAGGAAGAAGAAAGTGAAGATGAGTCTGAGATCTTGGAAGAGTCACCCTGTGGGCGCTGGCAGAAGAGGCGAGAAGAGGTAAAGTGGTGGTGGTATCACTAGGAAGTGAATTCTAAGAGGTGAGGAGTGGAGGTCTTAAAGTCTCAAAGGGGCAGACCAGACTTCAACAGATCAGAGCCTAGGAGAGATGAGCATGTTGAGTATTAAAATCATGGGTTCATGAAGGAACTTTAATTCCCTTTCATTTGAATTTCTTCAGGTGAATCAGCGGAATGTACCAGGTATTGACAGTGCATACCTGGCCATGGATACAGAGGAAGGTGTAGAGGTTGTGTGGAATGAGGTACAGTTCTCTGAACGCAAGAACTACAAGCTGCAGGAGGTAGGTAGTGGTGAAAGGATGCAGCCTGTCAGATGTTGGAATGCTGGTGTTAAAGAGGAATTGGTGTTGGGAAGGAGAGTATTTGGGGGTTAGATCATTTCTGGGGAGGATCAGGGAATGGCTTTTCAGAATTGCAGTGATTTCTGAACTCTGTTATCCTGTTATCCTACTGTCTCACCTGTTCCAGGAAAAGGTCCGTGCTGTGTTTGATAATCTGATTCAGTTGGAACATCTCAACATTGTTAAGTTTCACAAGTATTGGGCTGACATTAAAGAGAACAAGGCTAGGGTAAGAACTTTTTCCTAGCTTACTGCAAAGAGACTAGCTGCATTTATTTATTGTTCTTTTTACATTCAGAAATTAAAACAAGGAGTTTTGAAAGAGAACTAGAATAAGCTGCTGTGGAGATGAGAGTAGAGCTTTGACTATCACCTATGCCTTTTGTCTGGTTAATACATGGGGCAGAAATGAATGAACTTTTGTTTCTTTCCCACAGCTCTTATTGTTCAGTAGTTTTCATGGTCCTGTTAAATCTAAGGGAGTGGTGTTAACATAACGAGAGAAACTTAACAAAAAAACAAGCTTCCAAATTTAATATGTATATATCTGGTATATATGTTACCAGATAGGGGATTACTTCTACTATAGGGCCTTAATGTGTGCTTTGCTTCTGCAGGTCATTTTTATCACAGAATACATGTCATCTGGAAGTCTTAAGCAATTTCTGAAAAAGACCAAAAAGAACCACAAGACTATGAATGAAAAGGTATGGAGGGGGAACAGACAAAGCTTTAGGCTGGTTTGGGGATTTAAAAAGATTGTTAATTATTAAAGCTGATCAGGAAGGGGTGAAGGAAACTGGTTAGAGGGTTAAGAGAGAAGATTATTGCTGATCCTTGATCAAACTATTCCAGGCTTGGAAGCGCTGGTGTACACAAATCCTCTCTGCCCTTAGGTAAGTGGGATCTGGTTAGGGTCTTTCCTATATTTCCTGATTTAGTTCCTCCAAACAAATTTCAGGGTACAACTCTGCTGTTCTTTTCTGCCTCTCCCCATTTTCTTTGAGTCATATACTATCAAGATTAGGCCCCTGTGTGTCTTTTAAAGGGTCCATCCTAATGCCCTAACCATGATACTATCTCCCACCTCTTTCTCCTAGTGCTTATCCAGCTATTTAACTCATCAGACATAATGGAGATTCAGAGTATGGGGATTATCTTTGTGGTGACCAGCAGGAGACCAGGCCCCTGCTCCTCTTAACCCTTGGGTTCCCCCTGCCCTTAATTTCCCAGTGGCCCCTCTAACAGCCCAGTGCCCCCACAGCTACCTGCACTCCTGTGACCCCCCAATCATCCATGGGAACCTGACCTGTGACACCATCTTCATCCAGCACAACGGACTCATCAAGATTGGCTCTGGTGAGGGGAGGGAGAGGTTCTGGGCAGGGATGCCTCGGGACTTTGGGAACCATGGGGGTAAGATGAAAGGAACGGGGAGAGCACAATTCTGAGGTGTGGGCTGGTGATAAAAGAAAGAACCTTGTTAGGGGTAATTTGTAAGGAGAGGCCAGTTAATAAGTGGAGAGGGGGTAGGATCTAATTTTGTACTGTTTTGGAGGGAAGTGGGTTAATACAGAGGTCTTGATAGGAGGTTGCGCAAGAGATGGGTATAAGGTCTGACTTGAGCCCCTGGGGCCAGACCTGACCAAGGAGGTTCTAGGCTGTGCCTGCTGTGAGTCTTTTCATTTGCTGAGTATCTGTGTGCAGTGTGTAACATTCCGTGTGCCGTGTCTGTGTGTCGTTTGTCCATTTGTCCGGGGCTTGGCTGCTCCATCGCTCACAACTTTTCTCTGTTTTCCTCCCTCCCGCTTACGGGCTGCTCTGTTCCCAACAGTCTTTCATAGGATTTTTGCTAATGGTGAGAGCTCCCTCTGCCCCAGTTGGGGCTCATTTGTGCTCCTTCTGCTCCTCTATGCGGCTGCCCAGTGCATGCAGTCGTGGGAGCAAGTGCTGCCCCCTACTTCCCCTCCCTAATTATGCCTGCTTGGCTTCTGCCCTACCAGCCCTCCACCTGCTTGCCCTTCCATAACCTGCTTGTTTCCTGTGGATTCTGCGTGGCTGGCCACTTTTGTCCTGGATTCTTAATCCCCTCATCATCAGGCTGGTTCCCTAAGTCATACTGTGCTCCCAGACTCTGTGATTTGTAGTCATTGTTTATGATCTAAGTCCAAATTGGGCCTGGCCTTGTTCAGCCCTATGGCAGGCAGTGTTAAGAAATAAGGGGGTAGAGTAGGGGTCTAAAATTTTTGGTGGATTAAAAGTGAAACTGGTTTAAGGGTCTTGGTTCAATTTTGAGCTGTATTTGAGTTTCAGTTAGCAGAGGTGGGTAAGAAGGAGGCTCCTTGGTTTTATGTTAATCCTTCTTATCCTTCTTTATCCAACTTTCTAAGGCCTCTAATTGTCCCAGATTCAGAAGGGCTGCCTGTGTTTTTATGCTATTTGCCGGGTAGATGAAAGAAATAGACCAAACATTTTCATGTGACCAGGGATTAGATGTATCGTTGTAGATGGGCAATGTACAGGTCACAAGTTTTTCCTTAACCTGTGTTGCTCTTTGACCAGCCCAAAGCCCCCATGCACCTGTTAGTTTACTGTGTAGTGCTTGTTGCTATGGAATTAGGGACCTTAGATGAGAAGTGGTAAACCTGACAAAGGGGAGGTAGCTGGTTCCCATGTTTAGTTCCTCATGGGAAAGGGGTTAAATTTGCTCCTATTGACGACTAGAGACTTCAGGAGAAAATTTGGCTTCTGGGGGCCTCTCTCTCGAGTGAGACTATATACTTTGTTGGTGGAGGTCAGATTGTGGGTATCTCCCCTACTCCCAGTGGCTCCTGACACTATCAACAATCATGTGAAGACTTGTCGGGAAGAGCAGAAGAATCTACACTTCTTTGCACCAGAATATGGAGGTGAGGCATCCTAGTTTTTCTGCCCTTCCCCCATCCCCTAAGTTTCTACCTTATAACATAACTGAAACTGCTAGTCCTGTACTGGCATACAAAATGTATTTAAGGCATTTCTGTTGTCCCCTGTCCCCCATCCTCTGGTTCACCAAAGCCATCTCTGTCTTCCCTAGAAGTCACTAATGTGACAACAGCCGTGGACATCTATTCCTTTGGCATGTGTGCACTGGAGGTGAGGAAATCACAAGGGGGCTGGTGGAAAGTTAGAAGATGGAAGGGGGAAATGGAGGGAGGAAGGACAAGTAAGGTGTTGGTCTTGAGGCAGTGATTGTGGAACACTAAGGTTCTTAGGTCTCTACTTTTTTTTACCCCCTTCACTGAAGATGGCAGTGCTGGAGATTCAGGGCAATGGAGAATCCTCATATGTGCCACAGGAAGCCATCAGCAGTGCCATCCACCTTCTAGAAGACCCATTACAGAGGGTAGGAATCTTCAGATTCACTCCCTCCTCAACAGACTTTGAATTATCTTCAGGTTTTCTTCTTTTCTACTAGCTGGGAATATGCTGTGTTGTAAGAGCAAGAGAATATAAAGCAGAAAGGACAAGCAAAACAGTGAACATTTTCCTAGGTTTTCTGTATATGCACACAGAGGTTAGGGGTTTAAGATGGTGCAGTGCTGGAGTTAAAGGTTTGTGTGTTAAAATTTAGGTTGTATCTACATGGAGGTAAACTATTCTGATGGTTACCTCAGGTAATTGGTATATACTCTCAGACAACCAATTTAATTTTCTAAAATCAGTTACTTTGAACTAAATTAGTCATTTGGAATTTTATTTATATAGTTTCAGTTAGGAAAGTATTCAGAAATAATGAGCTAAGATTTAAAGGATATTAGGTTATAAATCAGTAGACAGACTATAGTGAGTAGAGGCCAGACAGGAAGGTCCAAGCAAAGATAGCTTATAATCCATTAGATAAGTATAAGAGGGACCAGGAGAGAAAAGGAAAGACTAGTGGGAAGTCTTGAGGCTGGTATGGAATAGTTTCTAGTTCAGTGTTAGGGTGGGGTGTTCACGTGAGAGATTAGATATATGACCTTGCTGGCCTTCAAAATCAAAAGGAGGAAAGCAGGTTAATTATGATGGGACCTAGGAGAGGTAGAAAAGGGGGCTTATGGAAGAAGCATGGGGAAATGATTGAGTTTAATAAATTGTAGTGGATAAAGGAAATAGTTGTACTAGGCTTGGGAAATAAAAAGATGGTGAATGTTACCACAGTGAGTAAGTTTGGGAAGAGAGAAAGTCACTGGTGAGAGTTGGCAAAGAAGAGCAGCAGTGAGTGGGCTAACAGAGCAGAGCAGTAGTAAATAAGGAAAAAGAAATAAGTTTGAACATAAAGGAAAGAGAAAATTGTGATTGTAGAGCAGAGAAATAAAACCAGAAAGACAGTGAATTATACCTTTCATATAATACCCTATAGTTTCCAAAGTCCTTTCAAATACATTTAGCAGTTGGCTCCCTTAACCAGTGTTGAGCACTTAGTACATGCAAAGCTTTGTGCTAAATATAACGAGAGATAAAGAGGAACACAGTGGGCTGCTTGCCAGATGCCCACTCTACTTCCTTGTTCCCTTGTCTAGGAGTTCATTCAGAAGTGCCTGCAGTCTGAGCCTGCTCGCAGACCAACAGCCAGAGAACTCCTGTTCCACCCAGCACTGTTTGAAGTGCCCTCGCTCAAACTCCTTGCTGCCCACTGCATTGTGGGACACCAACGTGAGTCCTCTTGGCCCTGCTAGGAGTTTTCCAGTCTGGAGCCTTGTTGCTATGGCTAGTGTGCTCTCTCCTTTCCTACTTCCAAAGGGATTCTTTTTTTTTAATTAAAGTATCATTGATATACAATCTTATGATGGTTTCATACACACAAAACAGTGGTTCAGCATTTACCCATATTATCAAGCCCTCACCCCTCCATTGTGGTCACCATCTATCAATGTAGTAAGATGTTAGAGAGTCACTAATTGTATTCTCCCTGCTGTAGTACCATACCAGTGACCTACCTATGTTGTGACTGTGAAGTATAGTGCCCCTTAATCCCCTTCTCCCTCCCCAACCCTTCCCCTTTGGTAGCCACCAGTCCCTTCTCCGTGTTTGAGTCTATTGCTTTTTTGTTCCTTCACTTTCACTTTGTTTTTATACTCCAAAGGGATTCTTTAACCCGCTGGACTCTTGTGATTTCCATGAGAATCTGACTATAACATCCCATTCCCTCACACCCTCCAGATATGATCCCAGAGAATGCCTTGGAGGAGATCACCAAAAACATGGACACCAGTGCTGTACTGGCTGAAATCCCTGCAGGACCAGGAAGAGAACCAGTTCAGACTTTGTGAGTAATTAACTGAGAGGCCTGAAAGGGACAGATTGGCCACCACTACCCTGAGGATTCTGTGTACTGCCCCTTCTCCAAGCTTGAATCTGCTATTTTGTTTCCTTCTATCTGCTTTCTCTTTTCTAGGTACTCTCAGTCTCCAGCTCTGGAACTGGATAAATTCCTTGAAGATGTCAGGTAAGAGAAGAGTGAGAAGAAGGCTTCCTTGAGGAAGCAGGAGGCGGGGGTGTTGTAAGGTGTTCACAGAGCCCCAGTGACCTATGTAATCTCCCTCCAGGAATGGGATCTACCCCCTGACAGCTTTTGGGCTGCCTCGGCCCCAGCAGCCACAGCAGGAGGAGGTGACGTCACCTGTGGTGCCCCCATCTGTCAAGACTCCAACACCTGAACCAGCTGAGGTGGAGACCCGAAAGGTGGGGCTTTGTGGGTGTAGATGTCTCTGTGGTCATAGTGGAAGGGAGAGAGGACATCTCAAGTAAGGCTTTGTCCTTTAGAGAAAAGAATGTTTCTGCTCTGTGGCAACCATGTCCTTTGGACCGGAAAGGCTTCCAGCTGTTGGGGGTTTTACTGGCTCGTTCCCACTCTAGTGACCCTTACTGGCCCCTCTCCCCAGGTGGTGCTGATGCAGTGCAACATTGAGTCGGTGGAGGAGGGAGTCAAACACCACGTAAGGCTCAGGCCCAGGGCTGCATTGGATAGGTATGGGTGGCCAGAAGGTGGGAAAAAGAGCCTCATTTTCTGATTGTCCTATTCTCCAGCTAACGCTTCTGCTGAAGCTGGAGGACAAAATGAACCGGCACCTGAGCTGTGACCTGATGCCAAGTGAGTCTCTCCTTTCCCTCAAGACGATGGGCAGTCTGTGAGCCTTATCTGTGAGGGACATATTCTGGGTGGGGAAGATGACGAAGCTGGAATGAGTATCTTAGCCCCTAAAATTGGAGGGTAGATCTGGCAATTTTGCTTATATAGTGCTTTCCCAGCCAATGTAACCCAGCAGGATGTGTTGAAAGGGCTCGTTGCCCCTCGCTCCCACACTGCACTCACCTGTCCTGTTTCTGTCAGATGAGAACATCCCTGAGCTGGCGGCTGAGCTCGTGCAGCTGGGCTTCATCAGTGAGGTGAGGCTTCTGCCTTCAGCCGCCCCTGGCTGCCTCCGCTCTTCACTTCTCTCGGCCTGTCTCACAGAGTTCTTCTCCTGCAGGCCGACCAGAGCCGACTGACTTCTCTGCTAGAGGAGACCCTGAACAAGTTCAACTTCACCAGGAACAGCACCCTCAATTCAGCCGCTGTCACCGTCTCCTCGTAGAGCTCATTCGGGCCAGGCCCCTAATCTGAGCTGTGGCTGTCACTAGACGTGCTGCGGCCTTCTGCCCCTTCCCCCCCAGTCAGTATTACCCTGTGAGGCCCCGTCTCTCCTTTATTATTCGGGAGGGCTTGGGCTCCCTGGTTCTGAGCATCACCCTTCTTCCTCCCCTCCCCTCCCTTCTTCCCCTCTGCACTTTGTTTACTTGTTTTGCACAGATGTGGGCCTGGGCCTTCTCAGCAGCTACCTTCTAGTTGGGGGCTAGTAGCTGATCTGCCGGCTCCGCCCAGCCTGTGTGGAAAGGAGGCCCGTGGGCGCTGGGAGAGCCGAATTCTACAATCCCGCTGGGGCGGTCAGGGCGGGAGAGAAGGGTGGTGCTGCAGTGGTGGCCCTGGGGGCCGTTGGATTCGCCTCAGTTGCTGCTGTAATAAAAGTCTACTTTTTGCTAAAAGCGTCCTGTGTGTGCGCGCGCGCGCCTCCCCGTCCTGGGAGCGGAGGTTGGGCCTTCAGGTGGCAACCGGGCGGAACTGGCCGTGAGGGCGGGGCCAGGAGCCAGGTGGGGCTTCCCGAAGGCGGGTGCAGAGGGAAGGCATGAGGTGCCGCCTGTGCAGTTTCGGTAATTTCCAGCCCCTTGGATCTCCTTTCCCTGCGCCCACCCTCAACTCCTGCCACAGCCGCTGGTCAACTTGGGGCGGCCGCGATGGCCTCCCCGCTTCTTTGCTGGCTCAGGCCTGCCCCTCCCCCGTGCTTTGCAGACGCGGCCCGGGGCCCCCGGCGGCTTATGCGCACTGGCCTCGCTTTGATCCTGGTGGGCCACCTGAACTTGCTGCTGGGGGCCGTGCTGCACGGCACCGTGCTGCGGCACGTGGCCAATCCCCGTGGCGCCGTCACTTCGGAGTACACTACCGCCAATGTCATCTCCGTGGGCTCCGGGCTGCTGGTGAGCTGCGGGTGCGGGGCGGCGGGGAGGGGCGGGGCGGCGGGCGGCGCGGGCCTCAGGCTTTGTGTTTTCCAGAGTGTTTCCGTGGGGCTTGTGGCCCTTTTGGCATCCAGGAACCTCCTTCGCCCACAACTGGTGAGAGGGGATTTCTGGAGCTTTAACGAGGAGGGCTTGAGTCAGGAAAGTGGGGGCTCAGCTTGATCTTTAAGCGGGGAAGCGCTTCCACGAGGCCCTGAGGTCTAGTCGGTGGGCGTCTGCCACCCCTGGTCTGCTCACCATGATCCTCTGCCCCTGCCAGCACTGGGCCCTGCTGGCATTAGCTCTGGTGAACCTGCTCTTGTCTGCTGCCTGCTCCCTGGGCCTCCTCCTTGCTGTGTCATTCACTGTGGCCAATGGTGGCCGCCGCCTTATTGCTGACTGCCATCCTGGACTACTGGATCCTCTGTTACCGCTGGACCAGGGGCCTGGACACTCAGACTGCCCCTTTGACCCCACCAGAATCTATGTGAGTGTTCTCTCAGCCTTTCTGCAGTCCACACAGCCTCGGTCCTGCCCTTTTAATCACTCCTACTTGTCACTCCTGCCCTGCTGCTCCCTCCTTGTCCCCGAACCCTTTCCTCCTTGTCTTTTAGGATACAGCTTTGGCTCTCTGGATCCCCTCTTTGCTCATGTCTGCAGTAGAGGCAGCTCTGTCTGGTTACTGCTGTGTGGCTGCCCTCACCCTACTTGGGGTTGGGCCCTGCAGGAAAGAAGGGCTACAGGGGCAGGTAAGGAAGATGAGCAGGAAGAATTCCTTCAACATAGATGGCCTATGTTGAAAAGATGCTGAACCATAATTCAGGGCTGGAGTACTAACTCCACCCTCTTCTGCAGCTGGAGGAACTGACAGAGCTTGAACTTCCCAAATGTAAAAGGAAGGAAAATGAGCAGCTACTGGATCAAAATCAAGAAATTGAGAAATCACAGAAAAGTTGGGCTTAGGACAGGTAATGGGCCATGAGGATTGTGCCTGGGAAAGGGTAGGGGCAGGAAACCTATCAGAACTGGGTTGAGTCCCTTGTTGTGCTGCTTGCCTTCTGACCCAGGCTCTCCCTTCTACCACGTAGGTGGTGATCCAGAGGCTCAGTCCACAAGGATTTCCCACTGGCCCCCAGGATGATATAAACAGTTGCAATAAAAGAACTTATCTTAAACTTGATTACAATTTCTTCTGGGGGGAAAGGGCACTGGCCTGGTGTCAGGGTGACCATCAAAGAATACAGTGGACTCAGTTACTTACAAGACTTTAATGAGGGGAAGAACCTATAACCATTCCCTGACTTTACCATCTATTGAAAGGAAAAGCTGGAGCTGGGCAGCCCCCCACACCACTGACCGATGAATTTCAGCACATCCTGGCACACTGGGCTGTGAGAGGTCTATGGGCGAACACAAAGAAAGTGAGAGGAATTCATCAGTGTTGAAGAAAAGCAATTCTTATATAAAGAAAATTAGCTCCATCTACGGATGGGGAATGGGGCTCAGGGCCTGCACCTACCTCTTGACATTTTAGCTGCCCTTCTAAGTGCTTAGTTTTCCTTCAATGCTGCTCTCCCTACCCCCACCTTTAAGTCTCCCTCTCTAACCTTGATGGCCATAAGGAACTTATTCCAGTTGTCCTTGTTAGCTGCCTTCCCTGGCCGCTTAAATTCAATTTTGTTCCTCAGAATGGGGTATCCTGTGGGGGAAGAAAAAAGATGAACTGGAGCTTGAGAGGGACTGAGGAGGGGGGACCAAAGAGGAATTTAGGTGTAGAAAGTAAAATGTTCTTGACTTTGGCATCCTTTCCTGAATCATGGTAAAGTAGTTTCTTGGTCCTGTTGTTTCTCCCCTTTCCCACCCACCATAGAATATGGGGTGCTGTAGGGTTCTGTACCTGTAATGAGGCAGGGTAGTGCCCGGACTCCAGTGCTTGCTGCCACCAGGGAAGCCTCGTAGGCACCACGCTCATCCCGAGGCAGAACTTGCTCCAGCCGCTGGTCCATGGAGACTGTGAGCACCCAGTCTCGAACTTCTTCTCTCTGGGCCTCCTGGGAGGACCAAGGGAGCAGCAGCCTCAAGCAGGGCAGGGCAGGGCAGGGCAAGTGGAGGGTTGTGAGCAGGGGAGTTTGCTAAGGGGACATCCTACATACTACCTTTGACCCATAAATGATCCTCCTTGGACTGGGGGGTCTGGGCACAGCCTTAGTTTTTTCCTCTGCTTCTACTCCCACTGAAGCAATAGTGAAAGAAACAGGCCCTTCCAAAGGCATTGCTGACTGGTACCCATTACACAGGCTTGGGAGGAGCAACATAACGTGTCCTCCCTTCTCAGTGTACTCACACTGGTGAGGCTGCCTGTTCTCCAATCCTGTGCCCTTACCTGTATGTGCTGTGTGGCTGGAAGTGGCACCTCAAAGGGAATGTCTGTATCCTGAAAGTCAGAGTGGTCGAGGGCATCCAGAGTCCCTTCTTCGATTGCCTGCGGCAGAGTGGGCAGTCATGAGATAGCACAGCTTGTGACAGGCCAAACCTCCCAACGTCTGGGCACAGCTTCCCTACTCACGTCGGTTAGATCTAAAAAGCGGTTGAGGAAGATGAATGCCATGTTCTCCCAACCAACTGCCTGCAACAAAGAATAGTTGCAAGTGGGAGTGAGCAGTGGGGCTTGGATACTGTTTTTCTAGGATGCAGGGGGAAGAATCCAGGAAGATACAGGAAAAGGAAATCCTACATAACGTTAGCTCCATGCTCAGCTTTGCTGTACATAAACAGATGGGATATTCCTCCTTCCAACTTTTGATTTCCTTATCTCGTCAGCCCCACCCTCCCTTGTCCCAGCTCACCTTGGCAGCAGTGCCTGCTTCATAGAAAGCCTTGTCTGCAGGTAGTAGCTGGGTGTGACGTAAGAGCGAAACAGAAAGCCTGGCAGCTACAGTTTCCTATGGATTAAAGTCAAAGTATTATGATCCTGGCATTATAGTGACTGAGCTACCAGACCAGTGATGTTATAACTTAGGCACCCACAGAACCAGAAAACTAACAATCAGTATGAAATTCCTCTGGATCTCAAGTGCTCTGGGTCTTAGTTTTCAAGGCAGTACAAGAGAACTGGGCCTAGATTATTTCTAAATTTCCTTCCATTTCTAGAAATCCATCATTCAAGTACATGCAATAAATATACAATACACTATCATGAATAAGCCAAAGGTATGTGTATAATAGGTCAATACCAGAATTCAGATTTGAGTATTTAAGCCTAATGAAGCTGGAGCTGTATGAACGCAGAACCCTAAGAAAGTCAAAGTAGCATGGGAAAAAGACCATTCAGCAACAGTTAAAGATTTATTTAAACAGAAGAGAAGCTAGGAGAAAAGTGGGCCAAGCTTGAGAATTCAGAACTTGAATTCATTCAACTTCCAAACATTTCGAGGTGTGTCTGTAAGGCTGAGGCTCCTCCCCTCCATCTCACCAGCTGTTTAACGCTCTGGGCTGCAGAGCGAGTGGAATAGTAATGAGCAATCAGCAGCATTGTCTCAAACTCCTCATGGGCTGGAGAGTTTGCCTCACTGGACTTCACCAGGTTTTCACACTAGAGCAGGAAGAGAGCACAGCCTGGGTTAGGGGTCAGAGGAGTGCCAGGGCCACAGAGTGGTCAACTGATGGCCACCTGGGCAGAGGGAGATACAACACATCTGGGAGTAAAGGTTTATGTGCATGAAAGAAGAGACAAGGCAGATGGGTGGAGAAGACTTTTCAATCCGTTGTCGACCCAACTTACTCACCAGGTTGAAAAGGACATCCCGGAGATCAGCCCAGCTGTGATAGGCCTCAGCGCTGTTGGTCCCAGGTGAGCTCACCATGTCCATGAAGATCCTTTTGTAGATGTTGAAGTTCTGGAGGTTTGGAGGAAGGGAGAGCTGAGTGAGAGGGGGCGACTGGAATAGAAAGTCAGTAGAAGTGGGGACAAAGCAAGGAAAACAGGTTGTAAACATGTGTCTGGAGGAGCCCAGGCACAATGACAGAGAGTGTTGATTATTTTTAGGGAAGAAAAAGAAGAGTAAGAAAATATCTTTCTTACTAATCAGTGCTCTGAGTGTGGGTAGATGTGTGAAGGTGAATGCACAGTCACAATGTTAATGGGTTAATAATGCAGAGAGCTGGGATGCTCAGACCAGAGAGCAGTGTTTATTTTCTGGAGGAAGTTAGTAAGGTCCTAGAGGTGTGTGCAGGATTCCTCCCTGGTAGAATGTTCCCTGTGTATTAAGCTAAGAGCATGGGCAGTTGATCAGTGGGCAAGTCCTCCAGAGACGCTGTACATTTCAGAAGAGGTTACGTGGCGTGTCTGGGCATGATGCTCTCTAATGAAAGAATCCTTTAAGAAGATAGTTCCTAAGGGGATGGGTGGTTCTTGAGCAGGTAAGAATTTCACCAAGAAAACATTCACCCCAAGGAGCAGGCTGATACCTGGGGGTTAGCAGGGGCTCCATGCTGCACATACAGGGCCAGTGCCTGGGCACTGCCACCCTCTCGGATCAGGTGCGTTGCATACAAAGCCACGTACTTGTGCAGGATCTTGTAGTTCTGTCCCGGAGATGGAGGAAAAGCATGGAGGATGTTGGCATCAATAAGACCAGGCAGTGAGGGTTGGGCAGTGGTTTGAGGCCATGGATTTATTTAAGATAAAAAGGGCATATGCAGTCTAGGCCCAGCTAGGCCTCTGACCCCGGTTTCAGACTGGGGTCTCTCATGCTGATTAGGGACCTTTGGGGTCTGGGCTTTGGAGGAAGTAAAAGACATCCAGCTTGGGGGCAGGTGGGAATGAAGGGACCTGTGGAGAAGAGTGGGGAATGGGAGTAAGAGAGCAGTACCTGCTTGGTAGCTGTTTCAATGCACTTGTCCCACTGGCCCTGCTCCACATACAGGTCCAAAGCAGCCACCACATCCACACCCACCAGCTATGGTTAAGAGACAATTTTACATGAAGAGAGAGATGACAGGGGTAGGGAGAAGAGTTGAGACTCTTCTTGAGTCTCTCCATGCATTCCGATTCTTGCTAACTCTCCAAGTCTCACCGAGTCCACTTGGCCCTGGCTCTTGAGGAACTCTTTATAGTGCTGGTCCACGTAGTCTTCATACCTGTGAAGATGTGCAGAGATCTTGCCCTTCACAGTCTCAGGATGCACACAGCTTCCCATGACAACTTCCTCCCAGTCTTTACAAAAGTAAAGAAGTTCTCAGCGAGGAGGCATCTGGAGCTTACCGGGGATCTAACTCCTTGGCCACACGCTTGGCCTTGTTCCACTCCTCAACCTCAATGAAAGCATCAATCGCTTCCTTGACTAAGTCCAGGTTCAGATAGAGCTCCGCAGCCTGCACAGTGGGAAATCAGAGGCTGGACACCATCTCTCCCCTTTACTTCCCAGACTCCCCTCTGTGAACACAGCCCTCCTGTCCCAGAACTGTGCGGCACATCTGCCAAGAGGCTCACCTCACACCCCCTCCTAGGTGTGCTTGGCACCATCCCACACTTCTTTGTGGAATCTGTTTCTTTTCAGTCCCAGTACCCTACTTACTGCACTGTGCTTTCCAATTCCAATCAGTTGGGGTCCTACAGCCCGAACTACTTCCAGACTTCGTTGGGGAGGCAGAAACTTGATGGAGAGTTCAGCTGCCTGAGTGGTTGAACAGAAGATGGAAATGGGTAGGAGTGGGGTTCCTCAGCCTGATGTGTTTTTCCCTCCAGTTGCCCACTTTCTTGCCCTCTCCCTCATCTTCTGCCGCCTGGGCCATGCTGGCCTCACATCCATCAGAGCCTTACATGACCACCAGTGGGCCTATCTATCTGTTCCTCTCAGCTCATCCTCTTCCAGACACTCTCTTTGCTGTCTGAGGTCACTGTACTTGGTCCCGTCCACACTGACAAACTGGTTTCTCTAGTTCTTTGTCACAAACAGAATCTTGGTAGCATGGTATAGAGAAAGAACCCCTAAGCTCTAGAGCACTTTGCAACTATTTGTTTTGGGCTTTTCTGAGCCTTAGTTTTTTCAAACATCACTAAGAGTGACGGCTGGTCTAGATTTGTACTGTCCAGAACAGAAGCCACTAGTTACACGACTAATCCCAACTGAGGTGTGAGTAAGCCTATGTGTACACTGGATTTAAAAGACTAGTACAAAAAAAGGAATGTAAACTATCTCAATATTTATATTGATTACATGTTGAAATGATAGTTTAGATATATTGAGTTAAATAAAATGTAATTATTTTCATGTGTTTCTTTTATTTGAATGTGGCTACTAGAAAATTGTAAATTGTAAATTTACATGTGTGACTTACCTTTTTGACTTGCATTATATTCTATTGGACGGTGCTGGTCTAGATCTTGGAAATACCTACCAAACCTAAAACTCAGTAATTCTATAAACCCAAGTGTTCTAGTTTCTTCTGTTTCCACTGTGATGCTGACACCCTCACCAGATTTTAATTTGCACATGGTCCAGTTTAACTATGGTCTATGCTAATCCTCCTGGTCTTTCCTCCACCTATTTTTGCCTCTCTTTCTTTGCCTTTCAGATCCTTCAAATCTTAAAGTGTCCCTATCCAAGAAGCCAACCTCTGACTGATCTGAAGAAGCATAGTTGTGCAGAGACCTAAGTGAATAATGCCCCAGACTAAGACACAGCAGATGCTTAATAATTACTTGCTGATCTCACTATGCTGATGGACAGTGACTGTAATGGGGTTGGTTGGTGGGGGGGACCTGATGAAGGGGTAGTTTAATAACCATAATATTGCACATGTAATTGTAGATTAATGATAAAATAAATTAAAAAAAAAATTACTTGCTGATTAAAATCTGCTCAACTTGCATAACCAATCATCAGTCCTTCTTTCTACTTCCTTCCCCTCCAACTTCTAAGGGCTATTCAAATATCTTGAAACCTAAAGGGAATTTTGCAGAATTGGCATTATCACATCAGCACTTCATTAAGAGGGCTGATGAATCAATAACTCCTAATTATTTCCTGAATATAAGGCACATCATTTAAACTATACATACATCTTGACTTAAAAGATGAAAATGTGATTATACATATGTCTTAGCATTGATGAAACATATTGGCTTGGCTTAATCTGCTAGGGGCTTCTTTTCAGGAGCTGCTGGGTAGAGAAGCCTCTGCTTTTTTCATGGCCTCCATCTGGCCCCAGCTCCAAGAGCTGGATTTGCCCTTCCAGGCCTACCTCCTCTCTCACAAAGCCTCCCTGACCCTTCCCGCCCAGACAGCCCTCACCCTTCTCTGAACTCCACTCTGAATCACACATGTCAGTCTGCACTGAGATACAATATTAATCAATTGAGCCATGTGTTAGTCTAATATGTCCCAATTTCTGGCTGTCAGGGCTCTGCCTTTTCTCTCCTTTTACAGCTGCCATAGGTTCTGGCTCTAGCGTCCAGCAAGCACTTAGTAGATCCCTGCTACCTGACTGGAAACAAAAGGCACAGGAGGAAAAGGATGAGTATCTGAGAAGGAACGCTGTGTGTGAATGCAGGCCCTGGGGTCAGAGGGCCAGGAAGGGTGCAGCAGGCCTCACCTTCATCCAGCACTTTTCCACCAGGCCGCTGCTTCCTGAGTCCCGCACTTTGAGGTAACAGTCAACTGCACGGCTGTACTCTCCAGCCTGCTCCCACTGTCGTGCTTGTTCCACGAGTCCCTCCATACCCCTATGGAGATGGGAGCGCTTGAGACCAGAAACAGGAAGAGGCAGCCATGCACCCCTTATGACCCACCCTCCAGCCCTGCCAACACTTCCTGGCCCCCTGGCTTCATACCTGACCCCCTTCTTGGTAGCTTCCCGCTCATACTCTTCCTGCAGAGCCTCCAGCTGGCTGGGCACGTAGTCCTTGCAGATCCGCAGGGCATCACTCCATAATCCAGCCTCCTGCTCAGAGTTCCAGGTATCAGAAGGACAGAGGCAGGCAGGACAGCTTTCCACTGCCACACAGGTGCTATGGCCCACTGATCCCTGGGTCCTTGGACTTCTCTCCCCCTTCTTCCTATCTCTCCTTCCCTGGCCCCAAAGCTAACCTGCTGGATCTTTCTCAGTACCAGGGGTTAGTGTTGGGCTCTGTGGGCTCTCATACTGTCACCCTCTCCGCAGGGCCCTAGACCCAGTGCCCCACCTTATAATAACTGAGGGCCAGTCCCGGTTTCTGGGCCCGAAGCAGCAGCCCTTCTGCTTTCTGAAAGTCCTTCTCCTCCAAGGCCCCCCGGGCCTGCCTCACCAGCACCTCAGCAATGCTGTCAGGGTCATGGGCCTCAGCCACACGCAGAGCTGCTTCCCAGTCCTGGTTATGGACAAACCTGCTCCCAGAGGGAGACATAGGAGAGGCTAAGTACAACTGACCCCTAACAGTGGGAGGCAAACAGCCATGTTGCTGAGGGGTATGAAGTTTATTGGCCCTGGGGTTAGAGGTGAAGGTGACAACAAAAAATCTTGGGGCTGTACCTTGGAGGACAGGATTTGGGATTTATGGGCTGACTCACATGAGGACTGCTTCCTTGGGTTTACCAGCCCTGATGAATTCAGCTTCAGCCTCTTCAAATTTACCCTATAGGGAGAAAAAGATAGCCATACCTGAAAAGAATGACACAAGCCTCTGCCTGTGAGACAGGAGGTTGGAAGACCTGGCAGCAGTGGGCTATGAGGTAGAAAGCAGGGCTCTGTGTTAGAGTCAAAGCAATGGAAAAGGATCACATCCTTACCTCATCCTCCAGGTACACAGCGTATCTGAGATGAATCTCAGGGGTTTTGTGCTTGAGGGCCAGCCGTGAGAGTTCAAAAGCAAATTCAAAAGAGCTGAAATGGAAAGTATGGATAAGGTTTGCCTACTCAATGCTTCCTTTTATAAGACAAAAAGAGAAACAAAGGGCAAGAGAAAACAGAGAAAGTGCAAGGATTGAGGGAGAAAAAGGGACAGACTAAGAAAGACAATAGGAAGTAACAGGGAAGCATAGAGGTGCAAAGGAAGATGTGCGTCAGGAGACACTTGGAGAAGCTGGTACAATGCAGCGGGTCGAGCAGAGGGGACAGGAGGCGTGGGCCTCACAGCGCTATGCCGGCAGGGCAGGAAGGGCTCCTAGGGCTCCCGACACCTTCTGAGCTGCACCTGCCTTAGCAGAGTGGTCTCTCAAAGGCCAGTAAGACTACTCTCAGCACTCTGACTCCATGCAGAATTACTACTGGCATCAGAACACTTGCTTAAGAAAAGCTCATTTTGCCTTTAATGGAATCACACTTCCATTACTCAGAAGTAAGTTACTGGCTTAGTGCATCTCAGCTTTGAAAGCTGTTCTCGCTCAACCTTCTCCTTAAAACAGTCAAAGATTAAACACTGTCCTGAGCTCCCAGGGAACAGGAGCAGAGTTACTAATTCATTCTTGCTTCTATCAAGGTATTCCAAGGATCTCTCCCTACGACATCTCCTCACTCTTGCCTCAGCGTTTAGAAATGCTTTTCAGGTGTACATCAATTTTCCTTTTCTACATAGAGGCCCTGCCTGGAATAGGGCCGGTGGAGAGAAAGCTCAGGGCCTCACCAGTTGTCGGCAGCATGGTCGATAGCAGCTTCCAGGAGCCCCAGCTTATTGAGCAGTCTAACTGCAGCCTCTCCTCCCAGGCTCTTTGCCCATAAATAGGCCACATGTTTGTGGGCACTAGCTCCTCCGTGCATCTTGCCCACCTGTAAAGCAAAGCCACTTGGCAGTCCTCCAAAGCAGGAGTACATGGCTGCTCCCTTCTCATCTCTGACCTGACCTCAGCTTTGACAAAGATCAGGTGCCTGCTGTAGAACAACAGGAAGAAGCCTAAGCATCAGGGTCTGTTAACCTGCTTAGGGGCCCAGGATGGATCTCGGAATCCACAAACCCTTAAAATTATATGTGAAATTTTGTGTAGGGGTGTGGACCTTTTTTAAAGATACCCACAACCAGTTTACAGTAAGAGTCACTTGAGAGTGGGAAGGAGGAAGGGATGTTCCCAAGTGTGGCCAGACTCCTTACCCGGTAGGCCTCTTCCCAAAGCCCATTGGACCGGTACATGTTCACTGTTGCCTTCCACTCCTGAGCCTCAAGGTAGTGATACTCAGCCTCCTGTAATCGGCCTTCAGCCTCCAGCTCCTAGGGAAAGGTGGGTCAGGATGGAGAGGGGGTGATGGAGCCTCTTGGGGAAGGGATGCACAGGGGCAGGAGATGGGCTCACCTTGCCCAGATGTAGGTGTGTGTCACTAAGGAGATATGGGTGGTGCTTCCCTACCAGACGGATCATATCATCATACAACTTGTGCTTTTTGAACATAGTGATGGCAAGATCCGGCTCTTCAACTGTCACATAGAGCCTGGGGATGGGAGATAGACCTGGGGCCTCCTAGACCAGATTCCTGCTGCTAGAGTAACTCCTAAGAGATCCTGTCACTGCCTTCTGGGCAGAGGGTACATATTCTCAGACCCCCATCCTTTTCTCCATCCCTGAAACCTCACCTCCCTCCACACCTCCTCTCGGGCCACAGCTCACCTTTCAGCCTCACGGTACTTGCCCTGCTTCTCCATCTCCTGAGCCTGGTTGATGTACAGCACTGACACATCTTCTGGCCTCATGCACTTCATTGCCAGCTGTGCAGACACACAGAGCAGCCTCAGGTGCCAATTCCCAAGGGAAGCGGAGAGCCATGCAGAGTGGACAGGGAAGCGGCGCTTCAAGGGAAACTGTTTGCTCAGGAACTCTGCACTTTCCCAACAACCACAGGTGTTTGGTTACTGCCACTCTCCTAGTCAGTTCAGGGAATTCCAAGTCCATAGGAGCAAAGTTAAGAACTGTATTCCATTAGAGCAGCAGGCCCAGATATGCCCTGTGCTGGGGGCATACATTCCCATTCCCATGTTCCTACTGCAGCCCCCAGGTTCTGGGAGCATGAGTGCCAACAAGGTTACTGATGTGAGATTTCAGATTTCCCAGCTCCCAAGCCCACCTGCTCCCTTCTGGGAGAGGTCTGGGAACAAGGGCTTCTCTTCATCCTTGCCTGTCCCTGTGATTAGAGATCAATTACCCAGATGAAATTGTGACACTCTCAGCTTTCAGGGAACCCAGTGGTGGGGGAAGATCAGAGATAAGGAAGTGGCAACACAACCACAAAGCTGGAATTCTCTTATCAGGAACTCTATCCCATTCTCTACCTTGTGGGCTTGCTCCCAGCGGCCAGCCTGGGTGTACATGTCTATCGCATCTTTTGTCCGGTCCCCCTTAGTGTAGAGCTCCTCAGCCATCTGTAGTTGAGAGAGGTAGATACAGAAGGTCAAGAGCAACAGAGTTAAAGCAGCCTTAGGAAAGAACAGGCCTCAGATGGGATGGACTTGAGCATGTAGAAGCGTGTCAGGCCTACCATTTTGAAAAAGACCAGCCCCAAACTGCAGGAGGACCACACAGTGGGAGTTTAAAATGATTCACGTTTCTGCAACACGAGGCAATTCTAGACTGTAACTGTGATGGAGGTATGCATGAAGAACCACTCCTGCTAGTACAGGAAGGTAACTAGAGACTCACTTTATGTATCTGGAGAGGGGTCTGTGCTATGCTGGAAGGAAGTGGAGGAAGTAAACTGCCTTCTTCCCATTCAGGGTGGTTGATGCCACTGGCCCCAGAAAGAAGGATCTGGTGAGATGGACCCCATTTCTGTTCTGCGTTCTCTCCCTGTCATCCTGTACTGCATTGCGTAAGGTTGCAGAAAGGGGCTCTTCCTCACCTCATACTCCTGCAGAGACGCGTAATGTTGGGCCACACGAGGATAGTATTTGGATGCAGTGTTCCGGTCCTGCAGATCTAATATATAAATTGCCTTCTTCCACTGGCGGGCACCCAGGGCAGCCTCAATTGCTTTAATGGAGCACCTAGCATAGTTGGGAAAGCCATAAATATGTATGAGGAGAAAGGAAGATGGCTGGAGGTGAATGGCCACTTCGAGCATACTCCAACCTACATTTCTAGATCTCTCTTTTTTTAGGCTTTGGTGCCCTTACTTGCCCCATGACCTCTCACCTCACTCCCCATCTCCTTTGCACCCCATGCCACTGTACCTGGCTTCAATGTAGTGATTAATGGCTGCATCCAGCTGCTTCTGCTGCACCAAATGGTCCCCCCACGCCTCCTCTAGTCTCACAACCTCTACTGGGAATGCCAATCGAGCCAGCTCCACCGCTGCCAGAGATAAAGAGGGCACTGAGCTCAGACTTCCAGGGATGAGACTCAGGAGAAGACAGGGAAATGAGGCATGGAAAACAGGTGAGAAGTGGAGGCATGTTGGAGAACTGGAGCCAGTCAACCTGAATAGATGCACAAAACAGGTGCTGGGGGACTGTTTGGGCAAGAGCATACAACAGGGAAGGGTGGGTTAGTGAGTCGTGGGTGGCTAGTACCTTTCATGAATGCGCTGCCTTTGCAGTAGCATTCCAGGGCCTGCTGTGGGTTTTGAATCTTCTCAAAAAGATCCCCTGCCTGTTAACACAAACCATTTATACAGTGATACTCTACTAGGCACAGAATCAAGTATCAGCCCCAAAAGGAGGAGCATTCCGCATGGGAGGGTCAGGAACTGGGTGGGAGAGGGGCACTGAGCCCTGGCAATGCGGGACAGGAGCAGGAAGCCAGCCATACCCTTTCGTACAGCTCCCCCTTGATAAGGGCTGTGGTGATGCGTTCTATCAGCTCTGTGTTGGCTAGCAGTTCCTCGTGGGTCAGTGCCAGCCGAGCAGCTTTGGCAGGGAGCCCAGCTTTGAGGTAGAGACTGATGGCTGCCAGCCCATCCCCTCGGCTCTCCTGCAGTTCACCTGCTCGTTCCTCTTGCTGTGTGTCCATCAGCCACTGGTAGTAACCCCGGCGCAGCTTCTCCAGGGCTGGGTGCCCCTGGACACACAATAGAGAAGAACTGGGGTTAACACCCCTCCTCCCTGCCCTGCTGCTTCCCCTGCTTCTCCAATCCTACAGTAACAACGGCAGTCCTCCTGGCCACTTGTGTCCTCCCCTCCCCATGTCAGGTCCTGGCCCCAACCCCAGTCCAGCTCCTGTAGCCTTCTTGACAAAAGGAGGTTTCTGATGGTGGAACTGAGTTCTGTACAACTATGAGAAGGACAGAACTGGTACCTTGGCCTGAGCCACAGCGATACACTCGTCCCAACGGTGTAGCTCCTGGTACATGTCCATGGCCTCCTCAACAGCATTCTAGGGGAATGCAGAGGAAAGAGGGACACCAGGGTCAGAAACCAGCAGGCTCTCCTCAGCCAGCTAAGATGCCAGCCCATGTGGACTGAAAGCCTCATCCTTTATTTATGCACAAGCAGAGGTGGATTTGTTGTGAAACTAAAAGAAGCTTCAGGGCACCTTATCTGCACAGGTCCCTTCCAAAGAAATTTTTCTTAAAGATGGCCCCTCAAATTGTATAAACTTCAGGCCTCACAATCCCTGGATCTACCTCCATGCACGAGAATAGCAGATAGGCTCTGGAGCCCACAGGGAGACAGTAGACTGCTCATTAAAGAAAGAAGCAAGTAAAGACTAATGTGGAAGAGATTAAGCAGCCATGAAATGAACTGTATAAACCTTTCTAAAAGTTGTTCCCAAATCTGTGGAAGCCCAACTGACCAGTGCACTTTCCTCCCCAAGTCTGAGTTGCATTTTCTTCCCTCTGATCCTCTCTTCTATCTGGTGCCTCTTCTCCCATTACCTGTTCCAAGAAGATAATTTCAGCCAGCTTGTAGTTCTTCTCCAGCATGGCTAGACGAGCACGGACCTGATAAAAGTCTGTTCCTTCTCCACCCTGAGGGACAAAGGAGGTTCTGGTTGTTCTGTCAGTGCCACAAGAGCTATTCTGTCACTGTGGGCTCAGACAAGGCCAGAGAGACAAGGAAACTGAAAGACTTGGAGGGTGGAGGTGGGCTGGGCAGGGGAGAGGAAATTGGCCATGACTGGAAATCTAGGAACCATGGGGCTGAGTACAAAAGAATGATTCAGGAGGATGATACTTGCATATTCCCGAGACACTTGATCTGCAATCTCATTGGTTTCATGCAGGAATCGAGCTTTTGCTACATGGCCCAAAGCAGAAAAGCACCTATGATGTGAAGCAATAATAGTAATACTAATATTATTATAGGCTCATCATTAAGTCATTGATTCAGCAGATACATACTGAGCATTTCTTATGTGCCAGGCATTGTTCTTGCCATTGGAGACACAAAGGGGATAAGACAACAGGGCCTTGCTCTCGGGGAACTTACTTTCTCGTGGAAACAAATCAACAAAGATAATTTCAGAAAATGAAAAAGAAAATAAAATACTGTGAGTACAGGCAGTAACTGAGGGGACTATTTAAGTTGGTAATCAGAGAAAGCCTATCTGGAGAGCTGACACTTGAATATTAGAAAGAGCCAGTCATGACAAGAGGGAGGAAAATTATCCCAGGCAGAGGGAAGAGCTAGTGTAAAGAGCCTGTGGCAGGGGTGTGTCTGGCATGCTCCAAGGGCCGAAAGGACACCACTGTGGCTGCAGACTGCTGGGCAAGTAGGTGTATGGGAGGAGAAGGAAGCAGGGGCCAAATACTGTAGGGCCTCAGTACAAAGCAAGGAGTTTAAGTTTTATACTAAGCAAAACTACTGGCAGGTTCCAGGCAAGAAAATGACATAATTTACTTGTTAAAAAATTCTCTCAGCTGCTATGGGATGAATGGATTGTAGGGATATAAGGACAGTATCAGTGAGAATAATTTAGAGGCTTTTGCAGCACTTCAGGTTGGAGGTGGTGGTGATTGTCTCTAGGGTGGAAATGGTGGGGCTGGACAAATAAGAGATTCAGGATATGTTCTGAAGATCCTGTAACAGGGTCTCTAGGATCTGCTGATAGTCTAGCTGTGGGGGGCAAGGGAAAAAAAGGGATCGAGGATGACTTCTAGCCCAAACAGCAGCAGTTGACATTGACTGACCACCTAACATCTGTATTCTTTGCACAGATTCTCTCACATGTTCACCACCACCACCATTCTTCCTTACCACCCTACAGGGTAAACTCTATTATGATCCCCATCTGCACAGAGAAAATCAAAAAACCAAGGCTTTGAAAGGTTAAGTTAACCTCTCTAGGGTTACACAAGCTGGTAAGAGATTTGAACTCTTAGAGTTATTTATTAAGTACCTTCCTCTACCATACTCAGAATATACACATCAATGTTAAAAACTCTGAAGGGCACTTAGTTACAAGAAGGGAAAGCAGAATCAATACAAAGCAAACTCTTAGGCCTTAGGGTGGGAGGATGTCTGAAGGAACTGGACTACAGCAGGGTTCTAGGACGTCTGCCAGCACGGGAGGGAAGCAGGGCCCGAGCACTAGCTGGGAGCAGCCCAAAGGGAAACTCTCCACTTGTTCCTCCCTCCTAGCTGCCTGGCACCGCAGTTCTACAGTCTACCTACCTCTCAGCAATGTGTAGCTGCCTTGCCTCTAGTGCCAGTTTACTCAAGGTCTTCCACATTGCCTCTGTTTCTGGGGTCATTTCCAGAGTCTCCAGGAAGGCCATTGCCCTGGAGAGGGGAGACAGCAAAGCACAAGAAATGCTTCTGGGGTCAGGAAGATATGGAGGAATACTGGCAGTGGGGCAGGGGGAGGGGAGGGCTAGGCAACTATCTGCCCTTTTTGTCTCATCTCATCTCCCTGGATCACCAGGTCCTTTTTAGATATAGCCAGTTTAACAACCCCATCCCAGGTCCTCCTCTCAGAACCAGACTGCTACACCTCACCAGTTATCAGCCTGGCCCCTCACCGAGTGTAGTTGCCGTCATCAATGGCTGTGCCAAACTCAATAAGGCCCTCGTCCAGTGTGTAGGCAACTGTACTCACACCTTCGGTCACCATGACCTCGGTCTTTCCATCGCCCCGCTCCAGACCTACAACATCCCCCTGTAAAAATTCAATCCCCCACCGTCCCCAAATTCTGGTTAGTGGTTTCCACTGACTCATTTGCAGAATAGACCTACCCTCACCTAACCCTAGTGCTCACACACTGAGGGAATTACAGTGGCCCTTGTTTTTCTAACATATAGCTTCTGGCAAGCAGATAAAAATTCCTTATCAATGGTAATATCCTTGGGTTAAAGTATACTCAGAGCTAAGAAGATACTAACACTTGGAGGTGAGCTAACAAAGCTTGGCATCCACTTTTGCATCCAGCAGTACTGGGATTAGGTATTCTTAAGAGTCCTCTTATTAAAATACAACTTAAACATGGGACATGCTTTTTAATGCACTGCTGAGTTCACCTGAAGAAATCACCAGGAATACTTCCTACTCCCTCACTTACCCACCCCCGTCAAAGAAAAAGAAAAATGCCCCTAAGCTAAAAACCTAAGCAGGAAAAACACGGAAGGTGAACAAGTGTCCAGGTAACTGTGGGCAAACACAGTCTCCCAAGGGGAATAAAGCTTTGGGTCCTCCAGCAGGATGGGGGTGCCGAATCTGCGAATCCCTCATTACCCCTGGGATCCTCTCTTCAGTAAAGGGAACAAAAGTCATTAATATGCCTGATTCCTACAGATGAAAACACAAATCATCTCTGGAAGAAAACATGACCATTTTAGGCCCCCAGGATTCCAAAATATTACATTCAACAAAACATGAGCTCATAATAAAAAAAATACCAAAATACAAGTTAACAAACCACTATAAAGGAATGAACAATTACTACAAACAGCAATTTTCGACCTCTAAGGATTTCAGATATTAAAAATGATAGTTATGAGAAAAAGAAGTTATGGATATAAAATAATTATGTATGAAACATTTGAGGACCTAAAAGATGAAATGAAAAATTAAGCAAGGAACAAGAGACTATCGAAAATGGCCAGGAAGACTGGAGAAAGGGCCAAATAAAACCTATGACAAACTTAATTTTTTAAGTAAAAAGCTCAGTGGTGGTTTATTTAAATAGCAGATTCAACAAGGATGAAAGTGAATTAATGAACTGAAAGATGTATATTAAGAAATTACCCAGAATAAAGCATGGAGCAGGAAGGAGAAAGGAAATACAAAAGGAACTAAAAAGACATAAAAGACAGGACAAGAAACCCAACATACGCCTAATTAGGGTTCTGATGGAGAGACTAAAGAATGCATGAGAAGGAGCAATGTCTGAGGACTTAGTGACCGGGAAATTTCCAATACTGATGAAAATACGTGTGCTCACAAATACCAGAGCACAATATATGCCAAGCACTATATAAAAGGAAATTTATATTGAGACAAAACACATGAGAAAAAGATTTTAAAAGCAGCCAGAGAGAAAAGACATTACCTATACAGAAAAGGCTGCTAACAAACTCCTCAGAATAACAAAGGAAGTCAATCAATGGGACAGTATTTGCAAAAGGCTAAAAAAATTTAACTGTCAATTTAGAATCTAGAAATGAGTCCAAATATCTTTCAAGAACAGGTTGAATAAAAATACTTTCAGATAATCAAAAACTGAGTGATTATCATCCAAAGACTCTTTCAGGAAGAATAAGAGTAACTCCAGAAGGAAGACTGTCATGCAAGGAGAAAAGGTGCAAAGGTACCATTTGGCACCTTGATGGTAAACCTAAACAAATTCTGTCTGTATAAAGATAAAATGTCTAACTCTGGGGGTAACAAAAGAGAATTAAAATACTGGACAACAATGGCAAAGGGGAGGTTAATCAAAGGTAAGGTCCTTGTACTGTTTGCGGGCATGGGGGTGAGAGGCTGACTTTGTTAATTTAAGTACATGGTAAATTTATAAGGGTAACTGCTAAAGAAATAGAATGTATAACTTCCAATCAAAAAAGTGATATAGAAGAACAAAAAGAAAAGTACCAGGTGCTCTGTCCACACCATGCCAGTAATTCTAGGCTTCATAGGGCCCTCTCTTCTCTATTTTCATAGGCTCCTCCCAGAGTTTGGAAGATATTTGAATGTGTGTGATGTGGTGGGACAAGAGAGAGGGTCCCATCTGCAATCTGAGAAAAAAGGAACTCTGAATGGTTTATAACAGAGAATCAGCATACAGGAAGTGAAAGGATGGCCCCTCTTACTGGGGATCTTCCAGCCTAAGGGAACACCTCGTTATGACTTGGTGAATTTCCAGGCCACTGTAATAGAAACCCATACTCCAAGAATCTGATAAAATGTCAGGAATCTCAATGAGTATGGTTTGGGGGCCTGGTCCACTGTGGGGAAGGAGCCTAAAGCTTTACTTGCCAACTCCATCAGAGAGATCAGGTGGTGGACAGAGAAAACTAAATAACCTTTAGCGTCTCCACAGGACTCAAATTAATCAGCCTGAATTAATTAACCCTATGCTAAGGTGCCCTGGTGTTGACATACCCTGATAGAGGACATGGTGACCCTCTCAGGTGCCTCAATGTTGTACCACACACACAAGTTGTTTCGGTTCTGAGCTACCAGCACATCACTTCCAGGGACCCACTGCACGTAGGAGCAGAAGTTGAGGATCATTGTCTTAGAGCAGCTTTCAATATCATATAGATGCAACTGAAGAAGAAAGAGGTAGATAGCACAGTAAGAAAGTGACATGGGGAATACTCTAATCCTGACCATTTCCCTAATGGTGAAACGTGGTAAGCTAACCCACCAGTTAGGCACATGCTGAATTTCAAAGCTTACTGATCTGCAACCCTTGAAGTTTATGCTGAGTTGATATATCCTGACTCTGGCCAATAAAGGCCAAGATTTACACCCTAGGAATTTAATTTAGGTGAAGGTCAGACTTTCAGTCTTAGAAGAACTCTGGGCCAGAGTTATCAGACTGGATTACAGAAGTAAGGCCACCAGACAAATTAAATGGTCTGGAAATTTGTGATGTGATTTTCTTATCACAATGAAAATGCAGTGAAAAACCACCAGAGTCCCTTTGCCTCTGAGGTTGAACTCTTTGGCGATACCACAGTAGGTCAGAATCGATAAGGGGCTGGGGGATACTCTCCTCAAGAGAGCTTCAGTATTGTCAGCTAAGTGTGGCTGAAGAATACTGGAGCAGTAGGTATGGGTAAAGGTCAACCAGGCATGAGAAAGAATGCAGGCTAAGGAAGTTTCACAAGGGCACAGACTTATGTACAGTAGGAGAGAAACCAATTCCCTGATTCACCCTCTTGACTTTGGTGCCACTGTGAAACAATCTCAAGGTAATATAGGACGGATGGTGATATCAGATACAGAGTATTGATTCTTCTGTGCGTTCTGCCATGCTAATGGCATACACCAAGAAATTATGTCATCCTGCCTTCCACATCCTCTGTGGACTAATCATTGAAATGGCTAAGGCCTCAGTAATCCTCCTCACACAAAGTTTCCGGTCTCTGAAGAGAAGCTTGTGTCCAGTCTCATTAAGTTCCAGCCAATCCACCCGGCTCTCATGGCTGATGGTTCCAATGTTGTAGCCACCAATCAGATCCACTATAAAGTAAAGGAAACAGGGTTAAGAAGAGAGATTCCTCATAATCATATACAGGGATTGAGACAGACTGCCTTTACGATCATGTTGGCCTTTAAGAATGTTGCATCAGTTTGGAGTATGTCACTGAGGAATGCAAATGGCTAATACAACCTAATTTTGCTAGGATGCTTAAGATACTGGGTTTCTTCTGAAATTCTTGAGGTTTTGTTTAACTCTGTAGTTAACTCAGAAGGTAAAGACCCATCAAGAAACATGATTCCTCTCTGGGACTCTCAGAGTCGTCTCATAGCAGATCAGAACTACAGAGCAACTGTCTTATATTACTCATGAAATCCTCTGCAAGGCAGCACAGAGCACGGTAAGGATGAGCCCCAATCACAGCACACAGTGAAAGAAAGCTGACTGATGAAATCACCCTGATGATGGCATTTGCTCCAGGGACTTACCCACGCGTTTGATGCCTATGATGTAGAGTAATGAGGGGCAAACAGTGGTGAAGGCACACAGACAAAATAGGAAGAACCTCTGACTAAAGTTAGGCTGGTCAGTGCAGACGATAAATATTATAGGCTGGTCTGAATTTTGCAGACAATATAAGAAATGATCATACTTAGACCACTCAGGGTTGGCTAGGAAGCTTTCAGGGAATCTCTGGAACAAAGCCCATCCACAACTCTTATTGATATGAATTATTAATAAGCAATGTCCTGCCTTTGTTAGATATGCTGAAGCTAAAGGCCAAATGCTAGCTAATGTGTACAACTGGGAAGATCAACTTAAAAATGAAATTTCATTTAATATAAGCAAAATGACAAAGCTGTCTTAATGCCCAATTATAAGCAGATTCAAAGAATGCTAGAACTGTGGGGACCCCATTTCTGTGAGCACCTGAGAGTATATACAAAATTGTGAGTATATATTTTTTTCTGGGAAAGGATGTATGATTTTCATTAGATATTCAAAGGGGTTATTTCCAAAAAGGAACTCTGTTTTACATACACTGAAGATAAGAACCTACAGAGTAAGATGACTTGCCCAAAGTCTCACAGCTCATTATTGCCACTGGAACTGAGGCCTTTGGACTATGTTATTATTTCCATTATAGACAGATTTCTGAGCTCAGCAATCTGATGTGAAACATAAAATTCATGAAATGTAAAAATATCTTAAGAACAGACCTATATGTATATGGAAACTTGACTTATGAGATGACATTACAAATCAGTGGGTGAAGAATAAATAGACTTCCAATAAATGGTTAAACATATGGAAAAAATAAAATTAGATCCCTACCTACATTATACACAAAAATAAATTTCAGGTGGAAAGCAAAACTTTAAAATGTTAAAATACAAGGGAAAGTAGGAAATAATTTCTTAAATAAGACCTCAGAAATCACAAACTATTTCTTGAAAAGTGATAAAATGGATGACAATAAAATAAAAAATGTCTGAACACTAAAAGATGCTGAAAAGCAGAGAAAAGGTAAGCCACAGACCAAGGAAATATCTGCAATGCAAAAGGCCATGAAAGTCTATATGTGCATATGTGGAGAACTCTTTCAAATCAACAGGATAGAGAAAACCTGATCTTAAAAATGGGCAAGGGATATGTACTGGCAACTCACAGAAGTCCAAATGGCCAAAAAAACAAATGAACAACAAAAAAATTAATACAATGAGATATTTCACATACATCAGATTGAGCTGACTTACGAAGTCAGGCAATTCCAAGTGTTGGAGAGAAAGTAGAACAACAGGAACTCCAACTGCCAGTAGGAATGCAAATTGGTACAACCTCTTTGGAGAGCAATTTGGAAATATTTAGTGTAACTGGAGACATACCTCTTCTATGATTCAGCAATTCCATTCTAGATATAAATACTACAGAACTGAAACACTGTAACAGTGTAAAACCAACTTAAATGTTGGACAATAAGAGAAGAGATAAAAAATCCAAGGTAAATATAATGAAATGGTAGGATCTGACAGAACTGGGCTCTGAGTACACAAGTAATAATAATATTAGCATTATTATTAATAGCTAACATTTATTAAGCATTTGTTGTGTGCCAGGCACTGGTCTAGGTGCTTTTCATATGAGGTAGGTGCTATTTTTAATGCCCATTTTGTGGATGAGTAAATTGAGATACAAAAAGAAAGGTTAAGTAACTTCCTAAGATCACACAGGTACTACATAGGGAAGTAAGGAGGTTAGATTCCAGAGCCTTGTTCTTAACGACTATGCTATGTGAGTATGTTTTTCTCTATACTTTGTAGAGAATACTGTGTTATATTCTGTACATTTTTCCTATGTTTGAAACATTTTATGATAAAAAAATTAACTATTAGTATATAAAGATTTATAAATGCAAACATTTGTGAAATGTACATAAAATTTGTCATTACTAGTTACTAATAACAAACTATACAGAAAATAAGGCTGCTTCCAGTTCTAAGAGTCTATGATCCTGTAAAGTCTAAACAGGAAAATCCATAAATTTGCTAATGGTTCTTCTCTACAATTCACAATTCTCCAGTCCTAAGGTACATGGCTAGAGAACATGAATAATTTTATGGGCAGACCTATATATGTACCAATGTATCTATACCTAGACATCTAGATATAGAAACACACACATACAGATCTTGACATTTCACATCTCCACTGTTTAAGAGTGGGGTCACACATTTACCTGGAGCCTCTGAGATTCCTGGATTCTTCAGTGGACACAATTCTGTGATATGGAAGTGCATTATGAATGTCTATTTTGTTATTAAAATTATGAGAGTCTTACCTATAGCAATAGTCTTAATATCAAGAAGATAAGCCAATTTCTTATTATCTTCCATTCCTCGCTGATGCCTCTCATTAATACGGACACTGAAACACAAAGCAAAATGGGCTTAGGCAGGTGGGAAGTTTCTCAAGGGCTTTGAAGTACCACACAGGATGAAGTTTTTAGATTAACCTGAGGACATAGGCATGAGTAGTCAAAAAGAAAATTCTTTTGCATTCAAAAATTTAGAGAACCTTGTGGGGTTACCTGATGAGGTGGGGGTTCATGAATTCAGTACGTACAGAACCCAGGGTATCATTACTCCCATATTCCACCAGGGTTAGCTCTCCAGCATTGAAGATCATGCATACCTGGGGATGAATGGGATTATTATATGGTGGAAAGGTTATGTGAAGAAAGAGAAAAACAGTAGAGGTAGGCATATTCAGTTCAGAGTGACTCCCACTTTTCTCTTTACTCTGTTCCTCTGCCTGTTTCACCCACCCCATTTATCTGCTGTCTCCTCAAACCCTTGCCACTTGCCATCCTTCTGATAAGGAACTAGCAGCTTATCAAGAGACAGTGAATCAAGCTCTACTCACATTTTCATTTTCAAAGAAATACTTCTCATTGCCACCGGATCCCTGCCAAGCTACCTATAAAGAGAAGAGCAGACATAAGGAACAACATGGATCACTATCCAAGACAATGCTGAACGAATGACAGGGTGGGAGGGAGACTGAATTTGGGAAGGCTGGACACTGCACAAAAGAGGTTCTGTGTCAAACACTGCCCTAGTCCCTATGTTTCTGAGAGATGGTATACAATCAGTCCAACCATGGTTATTCATCTTCCAGGATTCTAAACCTTCTGGGTCTCACTCCCTGAAACCAGGTCCCCAGCACCAGAATGTTGGAGCTTCCCATGGAGATCTTTCCCCTGGGGACCCAGGCTTTCCTGAATTAGCAACTCAAGGTGCCCCATTCCCTACCCCTCCATTTTGGTTCCTACCTCACTGAGGCGATTAGTATTCAGGTCCCCTAGCAGCAGTGTGTCTGATGTGTGGGCCACCAGGTAACGCTCCTTTCCCAGGATTTTCACCTCTTCCACCTCATAGCCATAGTGTGACTTGAGTACCACTCGGGTGCCCGATGATAGGTTCTTCACAATCACCTTGGTAAGCAACAAATCTGAGCATCCCAGGCTTCCCCCACAAAGGAAGGGTGAATGTGCTGGGCCCTTTATCCACCTCCACAATGCTAAACAAAGCTACACTAGTTTCTTCACCTGGCCTAGGATATTGTTGGTAATAATGTCACCTCACATTTATGTAGTGCTTTACTATTTATTAAATGCTTTCATGTATTATCTCTTTTGATGCTTACAATCATGATTCTATATTGCTGTACCAATATAGCTCGGCAGGTTCCATGGGGTAAAAATGATCAGTCTCCCTATGTTCCTTTGTACAAACCTTTATGATAACTTTTACCACCGTGTACTATGTTATTTTTTGATATGTCTCTCTCTTTTGCTAGAATGATCTCCTCAATTAAAGGATAATGTATTATAGATATTATCTTTGTATTCTTTATGCCTAATAGAGCTGACACATAGATAATGGATAAATGTTCCTACAGAAAACGAAAGAATGAAGGAACCAATTAATAATATTTGGAAGGAAAAGAGGATAGAGGTAGAGAAAAGAGAAAAGTAGGCTGAAGAACTAAAATTAGTATTATACATAATGAGTTCAGGAGCCTTAAAATAACAGAATTCATCCTTGTAATCTTATTTGTCAACTTTCCCAGTTGACAGCAGATAGGTAGAGAAGTTTTAAACAGGAAACATGTAATGGCAATCTCTGTTCTCCTTAGCTTTGGTATTAAAACCCTTTCTTATAATAAACTGGGAGAGCTACAGCAGGAAAGCTGCTGCCAGAGAGCTGCTCTGACACATTCTGCTCCCTGGAACAGCTCTGCCAGAAGTTATATCTGACACTGTGGCTGTGGCCAGAAGGGAGGGAGGTACTACAAGGCTGAAGGAGCCATGGCAAGACTCAGCTGCTTACCTGGCTAGGTCCCACATATGTCAACTCAAACTTGTTTCTGTAAATGCTCCTTCGGAGGCAGCAGTCAAACTGTTCCACTCCACCACAGAGTGTGCCCTAGGAAGGAAGTGGCAGTAGAAAGGGTAACACACATAGTCACAGGCATGGGCATAGTATGTAGAGACACTCTCAAAACCTAGTCCTAGACTCCAGAGCAGAGCTGGCAGTAAAGGAGCTAGTAGCTTTTGGAAGTACCAGAAGGGAAGAGGTGGTAATCACAGGACTCAAGGGCATCACATAGTGTAAGGAGAAGTCAGGTATGCCTATGCAACTCTTTGACTCTTTTGGTCTCCAAATAAAGTATGAATTTCTCTTCCCTGCCTTTAATATCAGATTCTTAGGTTGGGGTCAAAAGGCAAGAGGAGATTTTCTAGTGTCAGGAGAGCATGCTTTATGATAAGGCAGGATTCTTCCTAGTTTGGAGAAAGTCACCAATGCAGGACAGGGTTGTTAGTAACACACCGCACAGAGTCGTGAGCCATCCCGCTTCCAGGCCAAGGCAGTGACAGTGTATAAGTTGGCAATCTCCTTGGGCTTTGCCTCTTCCCAGATGCTTCTTCGAGGGCTCCAGTTGAGCACCCGAAGTCTGAAATTAAGTATGTGGCTTTTAGAAGACATGGAGGCTGAGCAAAAAAGTAAAAACTGTGAAACTGAAACTGAGCAAGAGTAAAAGCTGGAAACTGAAGGAAATTAAGTCTTCCTATGTCAGAAAAGAAAGGAAAAGAGAACAGACAAGCTAGGGAGTCTAGTGGGACAGGACAGAAAAATACAAAGGAAGAAGTTGGGAAAATCAAGTCAAAAGTCAAGTGCAGGAAGACAGATGGGAATGGAGAGAACAAAAGGAGATGATGGCTGGTGAGAAAAATTTGTTGACAGAAATGGAGAAATAAGGATAAAGAAAAGACAAATGGTAGGAAACAGAGAAGAAAGTAAGGAAGAGACACATATGAGACCTAAGGGGACAGAAAGACAAGACTGACAAAGCTGGGGCTAAACGTGCTCCACGGACATCCTGGGCCTCAGACCCTAGCTATTTATCTATTGTTCCATCATATATTCATCCAAATGTTTGCACATATATTATGTACTAGATGCTAATCTAGGCACTGGAGATAAAAACATGAATAGGTGGTCCTCTTCTCCAATGCTCTTCAATTAAGCCAGATACAAACACCAAAGAATAATATAATGTAATAAACACTAAGCCAGTGGGCTGAAAAGGGGCAATGGGAACACAAAGGAAGTGGAGATGAAGTATTCTGTGGAATCCCAGAGACACAGAGCATGGTGCATTTTGGAACTGCCAGTGTGCCAATGGACGGTGAGGGCAGGAAGAGGCAAATACATGAATTAAACCCTGAGAATCTCTTTCAACATACACTTGATTCTGATACAGTGTCAACTCTGGTTGAGAATAAGTGGGCTAAAGCAAAAAGTGTACACAGGTAAAGTAGGCAGAAGATGCAACTGGAAAGGGGACCCACCTGTCATAACTTCCCAGCACAACAGATTGGCCCCCAGGACTTGCTACGGCTGTGGTGAACTCCCGCTCCTGAGGGTCACGGCTATGATCAAAAGTTTGTAGCACATGGCCTTCCTTTCCATAGGCCACAATCCTCCGATCACAGCCTGCAGCCACAATGCTGTTGGTTGCCCAAGCCAAGGCATAGGGTGGGCACGGGTGGTTGACCAATTTCCCCTAAAACAGAAGTAGAGGATTTCAATCACTCTGACTCTGAGGACTTCACCCTGGGGATTTCTCATTCCTAGCACCCAGCACAGTTTCTCTGATCATCCTACTCTGCAGGAATTTTTATTCCAACATTTTCCCACTCCAACACATCCTAATATAGAAGACTTCACAAATGGTCTCTCTTTCTGTCTTACACTCACATACATATGACATCTATACCCACTTATTGACCTTGTGCTCAAGAGGAAATCTCAAAAGACTTTAATATGCACTTAATAAGGCCCCCCCCAAAAGGAGGTGTCCTACATGTTAAGCAATGCCGTGTAGGCACACAGGGAGAAAGCATATGGCTCCCTTTCTTATTTTTTTGAGTAGGGATAAATGTAATTAAGTGATTACACAAGTAATTCTTAATGTAAATGATTCAAACAATAGAGAATGATATAGAGAAAAATATGAATGTTCCTTTTATCACCCATCTTTTCCCTTTTCCCTTTCAAGAGTAAACAACCTTCTTTTTCAATAAGTTTATATACATGTGTTTTACACAAATGAAAATAATTTCCACTTTTTGTTACTCTCAGTCTTTACTTGCCTCTCAATGTCCCTTCAACCTGATTCATTCTTTCCAATAAATAGTGCTCTCTGGTCTCCTAAATCCTCTGTGGAGACATCTAGCTGTCTCTCTCCCTGACGTCTCACTCCCCCAGCACCTCAATCTAAGTTCCTTAATATCCACCCTCCCCTACGATGGCCCTTGGACTTGCTTATCTACTATCCCAGAGCATCCTTTATCCATACCTGTGACTCTCCAGAGCCTTCATCATCAAAGAAATACCGAACAATGGTGCCATCTGCATGACCAGAGAGAATTCCTTTCCCAGAGCAACTAAAAACGGGAAAAAAAGGAGAGAAATATAGGAAGAGATTATTCTGTCTCACCAAGGAAGTTCCCTTTCTCTGTCATGCACTACCCTACCTGTGGTTCCTGCCACCAGCCCTCCCCACCTCTCACACTATGATGTCCCAGTCCAGACATCCCCATAGCTATTCCCACCATGTCCGACTCCTTGGGATGCCATGCTTCCTTACTCACTTTGTTGTCAGTGACACCACATAAGAATCTGTCCCATAGATGGTAGATGATTTGTTAGTTTTAGTGTTTGCTAAACGAACCTGAAAATGGGAGAATGGACATAAGTCTGGTTAGGCTACTTTCAATTTCACCCAGGTCGTAAGGAAAGAAAAAGAAAAAACTGGTCCCTATTTATTCTCCCCCAGTACACAGCTTGACCCTAAGGGAGAAGATGAACCATATTCCTCTCTCCAAAACCATTATCCCCACTTAAACCTTTCTTGTGTCTCTCGTCCTTCCTTTACCTTCCCTTCAGCCAGTCCAAAGACAATGATGTGCTCTGCTGGCCACTGTAGACAAGTAACAGCACTCTGAAAGAAAGAAATAATTAAAAAGAAAATGCTGTCCACGTAGGCTAGCACATTTATAACAACCTGAATCTGAACAACCTGAACGCCCCACCACACACCACCACCCCAGCTGCCTATAGGGTGGACCCAGATGGCTCTTAAGAGAAAGAGTGGATGAGGATGAGCAGCCAGGCAGCACCATCCTTGCAGAAGGAAAAGAAATTCAGACATTGAAAAATGCAGCTCGTGGTTGCATTTGCAAGTAGATACACTGACACATGTTTGTACATCCTACTCTCCCAGGCACTGGTCAGAACTTTACCGTCTGGATGAACTTGTTACAGATGACTTTCTTGTCACCCCTGCCAAATAAAAGGAGGGAAAGCATATTAAAACTCACTTCCATAAGTAAATTGGAAAGAAAGAGCAGATACCTTCCCTAGCCAACTAGTGTTTCCTACCATTCTGCAGGAGCCCTGAAAGGAGGCACATGGAGGAACCTGAATATCTTTGGAACAATGACAAAGATGCTACATCACCTGGGGCTCCCAAGAATCTCAAAGGGCCTCCATGTGACCCTGGATGGATTCCTCCAGGGATAGATCACAGAACACATGGGGCAGACAAAGATAGGGGAGCAAAATCAGACCCCGGAAAGCCTCCACCTTCCAAGCCCCAGCTTGGCTCCTCAGCCTCTCTGTTTCCCTCCCCACTGAGCACCTCTTCCTGCCTTCCCCTTCGTTTCTGGGCCACCCCATCTCCCAAGGTCCATCCTCACCAGTCTTCTCCAATCTTGTAGACATAGATGATGTTGTCGGTCTGTCCTATGGCAATTTTAGTGGAATCAGGAGAAAAAGCCATGCCTTTCACCATATAGCTCTTCCTGCCATACTAAGAGTTCAAAAATGAAAAGAAAAAGAAATGAGTCTATATGAACAAGAAAACAGAAGAAAAGGTTGCATGTGTGACTGTAATGAGCTTGAGAGATTTATACTGAGAAAAGGAGGCACAGGCCATTTCCTATGCCTATGACTAGGGAGTGGGTTAGGACCTTCCCCAGGTTCATGAAGCCCCCTTGACAAGTTAAGGTACACATCAGTACTCCCTCCACCTTCATGTCAGCTGGCTTGGTGGAGAATTTATCTCTCCGCTCTCCATGTTCATCATATAGCAGCACTACTCGGTCCACTGTGCAGACAGCAAACTTGGCATTGTTCTGGGACCAAGCCATGCAGGTCACCTTGGCAGCTCCATCCTGCAGGGGCAATGGGGGGCAAAAATGAACACGGGTGCTGGTCTAGACTGTCAAAAACATTTCTAGTTCCATTAGTTCTAGTGTGACTTTGGTCAGTTTTCCTCCTATCACAGTACTTAAAACAAAGAGATGTCCATGATCCATCCTGGTCTCCAAATCCATAAAACTGAGGACTGTGAGAACCAGGTGTTTCTAGAAACCCATAAGGCAAATGCACTAAGAAGTGACATGCTAAATCAATGGTACCACTGTGTCCCTACAATGGTCTCCTTGTTCCCTCATATATCAGGTCTGAATAAATTCAACTGGTCTGACAAGTTTTGGTCTTTAGCCATTCATTCAATTAATATTTTTGGAGTACCTTATTGAGAAAGGCACTTGGCCCAGGGCTGAGAGGAAGACAAAGAGCAAAACATGGTCCCTACCCCAGACTAATAAGATAGTGCAAAAACAGGAAAAATCTCATAAGAGAGGCACGTACAAAGTATAGTAATTGTCTGGAGAAGACTGAGATACCTTTTTAAATGATCAACACTAAGCTTTGCAGAATGGATGCAGTTGAGTGGGGAAATTATCTGAGGTGGAAGGAATGGCATGAGCACAGGCAAGTTCTGGTCAAGAAACAGTAATTTAACTTGGCTGAAAGGATCTTGTAAATAGCAGAATAGAGGAGATAAGGCAGGAAAAACAGATTGAGGCCAGCTCAAGAAGGGTCTGAAGCTAGGCTGAGGATTTGGGGTTTATTTGATAGGAAAGGGAGACACAGTGAAAGTTCTGGAATGGGCAGTCAAATAAATAGTTGAAATTTCGGATGAACAATGCCACCTTGTTTGGTCCTTCCCCCCACACTTAATTATCCATTTCACAAAAGCTCGAGTTAGAAGTGATCATCTTCCAGTGAATTATTCTTGCCATGTCTTTTCCTTCATGCCACCAGGCCTGGTCCTCTGTGGTTCTGCACTAAGGATTTCCCTCCGTGAATAAAAAATTTAGCTTCAGTTCCAACTGTTTGATTAATTACATGGGCTCTAGAACTCTGGCTAAAACACTGTTCCTTTTCACTCTATCCATCTACTTGCAAAGTTAAATACAGAAAAAGGTTTTTTTTCCCCCCAACAAAATCCTCAAACCAAAGTCAGAAAATAGCCAGTCCACCATCACCTTTATCATGCTACAACTCCTGATTAACTAAAGTTAAAGGGCTGAGGGGGTTGCAGCTTATCTTCCTTCATCACATTGCCCAAGCCTGGGCATTCAGCCCTTTCCTGCATCATGACATCTTATTTTGGAAGCCCGAAGGAAGATTTCACTTCCAATTATTCCATTAGGTAAGGAAATTTTTTAATTGCAGATTCAGGGGGCAGTTTACTGAGCAATGAGCACATCTCTCTTTTGTTCTAATTTCCTTCTATTCTCCTAATGCCACATCCTCCTTAAGCCTTTCTGATTCCCATAATAAAGCAATTCTTTCTTGGCAATATGTACCTCACAGGACTGTTGTGAGGATGAAATGAGGTAGGGAAGAGAACACTAATAGCTAACTCTTAACAAGCACTTAACGATAGACCAGGCATTTTGGTAAGTGCTTGAGATGCATTATCTTGTTTTATCTCATAGGTCTGAGGTAGATGCTATTATTATGCATCTTTTACAGGTGGGGAAACGGGGGCCTAGAAAGGTTAAGTATTTTGCTTAAGTTTACATACACAGTTTGTAAGTGGCAGAACCAAGACTTAAATCCCTGTATGTCTGACTCCATAAACCACAATCTTCATTTACTCATGCTGTCTTGGTACATATTAAACATTCATTTAAGGCAGATATTATTATTAGCTTTGTATTCTTTTGTCCTTTGAATTTTGAATGTCCTTCTCTCTTGTCTACCACTTTTTACACTGCTTTTCAGTTTACAATGGGCCTTTATGTATTACTTCCTCTAATTGTCCCCCCAAGCCCCCTAAGGTTACTATTAATATTACTCTCGTTTTCCAAACGAAGCTGGGTGAATGTTCAGACAGACTGTATAAGAGCTAAAGTCAGAGGGATCAGGACAGTTATTTAAAGTAATGGTGATGCTAGGACTCAAATTTTGGTCTCCTAACTTCCAAACCCAGCCTTTCTTCACCTTCTTTAAGGGTTCCTCCCCAGTGCCAGCCTCTTCTGGATCTGAGACCTTCACTATCAGGACAAATGGTGCAGTCTTCCGCACTCCCCCTCTGGGGCTTGCACCTAAAGCGCTTATTTAATTCGGTGTAGACTTGTGTTCCTTGTTACACGTGCGCCTCTCACTCTAGTATGAGCCTCTTTAAGGCAGGGCCAGTAACTGGGTCACTCAGAGCCCCAGCACCGGGCCTGGTACACAACTGATGTTAAATGAGACAATGGAAACTACGGTGGTTAGCGGTCCATCTCGCCTACTGAACACTGTATGGATAGAGCAGAGTCGGAATCATTGCTATAGCCTTCAGTCTTCTGCACACAGCAGGCGCTCAGCATCAGCATCATTAAACTTCAGTTTCCTCAATTTTCTTGGAACGTTAAGGCAGGCGGGGGAGGGAAGAGGCACGCAACTCCTCACCTGAGGGTTCAGCAGGGTCCTCAGGTGCTTCAGTTGCATGATGAGCTCCTGTCTCAGAGGCCACCGGACATCAACTCCCGCGGTTACCTGGACAACCCGTCACGCAGCCACAGCGACAGCCACTGACGCAAACGCAACCAGAGCGCAACCTACTTCGCAAGGTCATCACGTAGGAAGCAAATAGAACGTGCGCATGCGCAGTGAGAGCGAGGGCGGGACTCCACCCCCACTCCGACCCCGCGCCCCCAGAAGACTTGACGAACTCTCTCCTCGACCAGTCCCATTGCTGTATGCAAACTCAACTCAAGCCACACCCACAAGCCTTCCGCAAACTCCGCTTTCTCTCTTCGTTGTACGTACGGGTGGCTGAGTGCGTTCTTTTAATCTTCATAACTTGGAGAGAAGCAGGACAGTTGCCATCACAGGCTTTTTACAGTTGACGGAATTTAACCCAAATAGGTCATATAACTTGAACGGGATCACAAGGTAAATAATGATAGCTAACAGTGATTACTCAGTATGTGTCTGCCAGGTCATGTGCAATGTTGTACATTCATCATCTCATTCACTCTCCAATTCACCTCTTGAAGGGGGTAGCATTATCAGTCCTATTTTACGTAACAGGAGACTCAGGATTAGAGAGGTCACTTGCCCAAGCTAACAGTCAGTCAAGGACGGAACTGGAATTCAGCCCAGGCAGGTGCACTTAAACACCCTTTATATTCCTTCTCAGCTCCTAGCTCCCTGTCTCCATACCATGCTACTATACCCGTTACACTCCCATTCCAAGAAATGATGGTGTGTCCAGAGTGTGAGAGATGCGTGTTTTTGGAACAAGTGGCCAAACCCTACTTAAAAATCAGATAACATGGATTAAAGACTGCTGCTTAGATCAGGATGCTTTTCTGGTCCAGGGCAGAAAGCAAACTAAAGCTTGGCCCACTGATTGGTTAAGGTTAAGATACCCGGAGTCAAAGTTTGGTAAAGTAGAAAAGATAATTTCTTCTTGATCTTTGTTTGGATTGGGGTCCCTTTCAGAATTATTGGTCTAATTTCTTATACCAGAGAGATGGAGATATAGAAGAGTTTACTCATAAGCGTCTTCTGGAAAAATCTGAAGTTGAGAAGACCTATAACCCTTCAAAAATTATAGCACATACTGTCCAGACAGATTCTGGGTTCTAAAGCCTTTCCCCCATAGGGGTTGCAAATGTCCGCAGGTATTTCTCTCACAGGCACTAACCCCTCCTTGGAACTTAGGAAAGGGTAGAGGGCAGCTCCTATTTTCACAACAAAGTAGGCCCCATAGCCCAAATTATATTTATTTTGACAGGGGAGTTCTAAATCTCAGTTTTTTTCCCCAGAATCCTCCTCTGGATATAGTATAAACTCACTTATGCTTTATTATTATTATTGGCTTTGACCAAATAAACAGAGACAGAGACAAAAGAGAAAGCAAGGACAGGGAAGAACAGGCACAGGAATGCACAGGACAGGAACATGTGGCACCAAGGGATCCATTAGGGTAGCTGCTCTTTTGTTTGTCCCAAGACACCCTTTAGTCCTTTCTGGAAAATTAGCTGAAAATTCATGGCGAGGAGCTCTGCTGCTAATGTCGGCAGTGAAGATAAAAAGGCTATTGGCCCTCCCATGGGACATGACCTTAAGGTCCACTGGTACAGGAACAGTTCATATCCTCTTCTTTTCCTTTTCCCTCTTCTCATCCAACAAAGGAAAACGAACTAGGGCTCTAGTTTTCTATACCCTTTTCTGGCTCCTCTCCACCCATTCCAGGCTGGAAAATTAAAAGCAAGCACTTTAAAATGAGAGTCTGCTCCTGTCACATTTGTGGTGGTGTGAGGGGCCCTGTAGTCAGGGGAGAGTCAGTGAGAAATGTTTTCAGCATACTATACAGTATACCATACAGTCGGCTCCAGTTTGTCCGAGAACCTTTATTGGAAAAATGTCCAAGAGGTGAGATCACCAGCAGCTGGAGGGGCTGCCAGGTGAGAGGGGAGCACCTGAGGCTCCATGGAAGACATCAGAGTAGTGCAGTGCAGCAGCATCTGCCTCCAGGCGCAGACCATTCCTTTTATTTGCTGGGGGAGGGGGAGTACCCAAAGAAACATCCCTCTTTGAGACCCAGAGGCAAGATGTGAGGGCAGCTGGGGATGCCAAGTGTCCTGATGCAGGTGAAACAGGGCCCCATTTGGGACCTAATGGGCTAGGGTTGAACAAGTGACTCTCCCCTGGACCTGGGGGATGGAAGGACACATCCCATCTGATTTCCACTCCCCAGGTCCAGGGAAACACACCCCGACAGACCTACCTTTGGCCCTGCTCACAGTGGAAAGAGGATGGGTACCAGGCCTGAGATTGTGGGAGTGTCATTACCTTCTGGGCGACTGTGGGATCCTTCAGTCTTGGGCAGATAACCATATTAAGCTCTCCCTGACCCCATCCCCATCCCCATCTCCATCCCCAGGTTGTTAGTGTATCTGTCTTCTGGTTTTGTTTCTTCACTCATACATCAATGGTGTTGATGGATGGTGACTTTTTCTGTGAAAGAAAATAGCTTGAGTCTCTAATTTCAGGCAGCCTCTTCTGCCCCAAATTTCACTCTCCCTCTTTTCCTGCCCCCTTTGGCCCTCTCCTCTCCTTGGCTGCTTCTAGGGGCACATCACCTGCCCCTCCCTCACTGGTCCCTCACCTGTCTGGCTCCCGCCAGCCTTGTCCGCGGACTCTGTTCTGGACCCTTGCCCTTCTCCTTCGGATTGTTGTTGGAGTCGTTGTCCTTGATGATGTCGTACTGACGGCAGAAGAGCCCAATTACAGCTGAAATACAACATTACCATCTGAGCCTTGGTCTCAACCTCCCACTTGCAGCCTCGAAGGGCAGTGAGACACCCACAATTTCTAGAAAATTCGAGAAGAAAATCCTCGAATTACTGGTACGCAGGCACAAGCACCACCCTCCTAATCTTCCTCTCGGGGCCTCCTCTTTCTCTCTCTTCAAACTTCTCTTACTCATCCTCCTCAACTGAACATCTCCAACTCCATCTCTCTCACCCCCTCTTCTCCCAACAACTTTTGCCACTTCCACTGAGCCCCACTCCCTCAGTCCCTGGTTCCCCGTCCAGCTGCTTACTCACCAGCCCACATGAGCAACACCACCACAATGATGACCACTTCCCCTGTCTGCAATGGTTGCTCTCCATCCAGACCCTCCACTGTGATGTCACCTGAGAAGGAAGGACACAGACCCCAGGAGGAGCAGCTAGAGAGCTCTACATTTACGCAGACACTGAAGGATGGAGATGCTGGGGATTCAAGTCAGGGTAGACCCACCCATCCCCAGGTTGCCCCTGGTAGCCTCTCTCTGAGAAGCTATTGGTGGACAGGTGGTTAGAGACCAAAGAGCAGAAGGGCTGCAGGTCGGGTACTCAGGCAGGCTGCAGCTGCTGTGAACTGAAGTTGGGTAAAAGGAAGCTCAGAAGCCCTTCCCCCAAATGATCCAGTCTATACCCAGTCCTCTGCCAACCCATTTTCCTTCGTTTCCTGGCAGTGCAATGAATTAACTCATGTAAGCTAGCCTGACGCTTGCTTTGGGAAGCAAGCAAGAGGCTAAAGGCAGGTAAAAGGCCTGAGAATGCAAAATTTTCAGTTGTGGGGACTAGCTGAGACCCTCACCTGGGCTTGAGCTGTTGGATGGTAGCCGGTCAGAACCCTTGAGAGTTCGGAAGTGCACCCGAGGTCCGGGTGGGCTCTCTCCCCGAAGGCCAATGCTCCTGACCTGCACCGTGTAGTCGCTGTCTTCAGCCAGGCCCCAGAGGGCACAGGCCCGAGTGGTGGTGTTCACCTCCCGGATCACACGCTGCCCAGGGCCATTCTGTCGCTGCAGGGAGATGATGGGAGACAAGACAACCTCAACCCAGTCCCAGGGCACAAGGCGCAAACCAGGGCTCCTGAACATCCAAGCACTCCAAGGGAGTGGGGTGAAAGGGGATGCCTGAGCCAGGAACACCAGCTCCCAGATTCTCCCACCGCTGGCAGGGAGCTTATGTCCGGGGGAGGGAGGTAACCAAAGGAATGTTCAGAGAGCCAAGGACACAAGTTGGGGGAGCAGAAGCATGATTCATACTTGCTGGGAAATGGAGTAGCCAATGACGATGTTGCCTTCTGGGACGTCCCAGGACACAGTGGCGGAGTTGGCTCTGAGGTGAGTGACTGTCACATTCACAGGAGACGGAGGCCGGTCTATGGGTGCCAGTGTGTTAACAGGTTAGCAGTTTTCACCCACAGACTAGCTCTGGTTAACCCCCATGCCTTTCCTCTTTACTCACCTGCTCGCACAAAGCCTAGGTCACAACTGACCAGCAGGAGGACCGTGGGGCTTAAATATGGGGAGAGGGGCACCAGCGAAGCCATGGTCTCCGCTGAGTCCGCTGGGAAGCGCTGGGGCATCCGCTTGACATCCAGGCGGCACTACTGGAGGTGCCCGGAGTTGTGGGGGGTCAAGCGCTGCCCAGAACGCTCTGATGGGCAGCAGCAATCCCGGGCTCCCCACAGCGCACAGCAGCCCCAGAGCTCCCCTTTCCCCACGCCTTCCCCGCCTCCGCATCTCCCCGCCGCCCCCAGCGCGAGGCCCTGCCCTGCCCACACCCACCTCCGCCGGTCCTCGCGGTCCGTCAGGCCTAAGGAGGCTGCTCGGTGCCCAGAGGGCGGCCCATCGCCCGACTCCGTGGTGCTGCCCCTACCCCATTCCGGCGCGGGCCCGGCAAGGCGGGCAGCGCGGGCCCGAGCTGCGGGCAGAGGGCCGAGGAGCAGCGGGCGCGGGCCGCGGGGCTGCGGGGCTGCGGGGCCCCCAGAGCTGGGACCCGCCGAGTGGTCCGTCAGCGAGCAGGGAGCGGTGCCGCGCGGCCTGGCGCTGGCCGCGGTCCTCGGTGCGGGCGGTAGTGCGGCGGCCTCCAACGGCCCCTGCAGCGGGATGTGACCGTCCGGACGAGCAGCCGCCGCCTTCTGCAGAGCTGGCCCCGCTCGCTCCGCCGCAGCCCGGCCGGGACGTGCTGGCCCGCCCCGCCCCGCTGGGGTTCTCGCCACCGTCATCCGCCCCCCCACAGCCCCGTCGACCCCATTCTCTCCCGGCTCCTCCTACGACCCTCCCATTGGCGGCCTCGGGCCCCCATCCTTTCAGATCCCGGCAGGATCCCGTGAGCCCGCGGGGGTGTCGGGAGAGGCTCCGGTGCGAGGGTCTCGGGCACCTGGAAGGGCCCCTCCCTCCCCGGATGGAATTAGCCAAGTTGGGAGGAGGAAGGAACTCACCTCCGGTGCGGGAGGGGACCGAGATAATAATTGTTTTAACAATCTCCTACTTGTAGACTGCGTCAGCTTTTAAGTCTTTGCCCCATTCATAAACTGGTATTGATCTCCCCTTCACGCTCTCATTCATTCTTTCATTTATTAAACAAATATTTATTGAGCATCTCCTATGTGTCTGGCAAGTTGAGAGCCGGAGATACAGAGATTAGAGTGCCGGGTTTATAAGGCGGAGTTTAAAAAGCAACGACCTATGTTTCTTGTCATAGCTCTGCGTTTTACCGTGAGGCCATAGAGAAATTGGTTATCTAAGTCTCGGGTTTCCCACCTTAAATCAGAGCGTCCAAACCTCACAGGGCTGTTGTGAGGATCAAATGAGACAATGTTGAGGAACGAGCTTTATAAATCTTATTACACTCTGTGAATGAGAGATTATACATTTGCACCAATTGGTTAGTTACTTCATTCATTCAATAAATTTGTAAATCCTTAACTTATTTCATGCTTTGGCTGAGCGTGAGAACTGGAATGAGAACTCTGCTGAGTCCCAGTTCTGTCAGCTGTGTGATCTTCAGCAACCAACTTAACTTCTCTGAGCCTCAGTTTCATCATCTGAAACATGAGGGTGTCAATAACATCTTAGTGTTAATGGATCCAGTGAGGTACTGTACATTGAAAAGTGAAAAGTGCATTGTTCTGTGGAAATACATATTGGCTAACAGGTGTATTTAGGGCAGATGCTTTGGCTTCTAATTCTCACTGCAGTATTTCTATTTCTGTGGCACATTCCCTTGTAATATTCAGTTTAGTATCTGCACCCCTGGGGCTGTTGAAGCTTCTGTTGCCTTTCTTCTGAGATGAGACAGTAAAATGGGGCTAGTGGGACAGGGAGAACTGTGTGTGCTGAGCATGTGATCAAGTCATGGCCCAGGTCCTGTGACCTCTGCTGACCCTAAGGACCCTGATCTCTGGTTTCCAGATACATCTGGTCCCAAAGCACCCTTGCCCAGGGATTCTCACTGCGCTAGGACTGGGCCTGGTATTGTCCTGCACTTCCAGGCTCCAGACCCTCCAGAAAAGAGGGCATTGTGTCTGAAGGGCAAGAGGAATGAACCTAAGGTCTTCCTTTTCAGGGGCAAATCAGAGTCTGGGGGATCTGGGTGCATGCAAAGGGGGACCCAGGGGCTCCCCTGGGGTGACCAGAGGGCTGAGAGCAAGGAAAGGGTGCAGAAGAGGTGCTCAGAGGGGGTAGTGCTCCAAGAGATCAGGGGACTTGGGTTAATCGTCACGTGGCTCAGAAAAGGCCCTTCCAGTGGGAAGCAGAGTCAGTGTGACAAAAGGGTTTGTGTGGCTGAAAAGTCAGGCACAACAGTGTGTCCACAGCTTGGGACCATGCTGGGCACAAAACGGTTTCAACATGTGATTGAGACCCCAGCAAGTGGGAGGTAAGACTCCTCCATGTTGGCTTTCTGCACTGATTCCTAGCATCATTTCTCATCTGGACTTCCCTGTTCTCTGGGTTTTGGCTCTCTCCCTGCTTCTTCCCATCTTCCTTCCTGATAGGCCCAGAGTACCAAGGGCAAGCTAAACCCTTGGTGCAGGGGTGTGTGTGTGTGTGTGTGTGTGTGTGTGTGTGTGTGTGAATCCAGCACTGTGCCTGCTGCCACTCCCACCTCCAGTTCAGCAGGCATGGTGAGGCTTTGGCCTTCTGCCTATATCCTTGTCCTCCCTTCCCTCTAGTTGTCTGGGCAGCAGGCAGCCCTGCCAATCACAGAGAAGTCAAACCCATTGACCAAGGACCTGGGCAGAAATGCTGAGCTAACCGTTTGATTGCTGGGGCAACGTGATGCTGAGATCTTCTAGGAGGCAGGGCAAACCATGCCCACACACCAGGTGGCCCAGACCCTGGACATTGCAAATAAAGATGCCAACCCCACCCCCACCTCAACCTTCACCCTCTCAGACCATAGTCTCTAATTTTTGAAATGCTGAGAGCCCCTCCATCTCATCCCTCATCCCCAATCCACTGTCCCTTTTCTTAGCTTCTCATTCCTGACTGTTCCCCACAGCGACTCTACAGCAAGTCAGTTCTGACCACTGTGGTACAAGGGGCTGTGAGAGTTCACGAAGTGCTGAAGGTACTCTCCATCTGTTCCCTGCCTCAAATTGTGTTTCCTCTACTTTTTTCTTTTCTAGGTCTCCACCTCTCACTTTTATAGATCTCAGTTCTCCTTTCTTCCAGTCCTCCCTCTTGCATGCTTATTGTCATCTTATTAATCAAGTCATTATAATAATGATTATCTGCATAATACATTACAATTGACAGCACACTTTCATACCCATTACCTTCACAAAATCCTGTGAAGTTTGGTGTTCCTGTCTCCATGTTTTTAGATGTGAAAACAAAGACTTAGAGTAATCGTAGTAGCTTGTCAAACACCCAGCTAATAATTGCTGGGTAAAGCTGCTTTCATTTATTTATTTGTTTACTTACTTACCTATTGATTGATTGATGACAAAGCTGCTTTCAGTCCTTTCTGGAACAAATAAGAGTTTGAATAAGCAGCTAAGCCAGAATCGGAAGTCAGACTGCAGTTTCTTTTTCAAATTCAGTGTTCTTTTGGCTACACCACACTGCCTCTGTTCTTTTTGCTTTTGTGGTAAGAGGAGGGTTCAGGAGTCTCCCTAGTTCCTCTTTTGTCAGTAACAAAGAAAAGTAGACTTCCCCAACCTGAGCTGGGCCTTGGCCATCTAGGCATCTTTCCTTTGTCAGGAGCCTGAGGCCGGGCTGGTGGTGCTGAGTGGAGGGGCACTCTGATCCCATCTTCCTCCCTCCTCAGGTGACCCTCAGCACCACACAACTCATCATGGCTCAGCTCCTAGGTGGACCCCTCCCGCTCTGCCTTGCTTCTCCTTCAAAAGCTAGATCTCACCATGGAGTCCCATTTCTTCTGACCCCATCCGAGTCCACCAGTTTGTTGCCAATGTCTCTACATCCCATGCACCCCAATCACTCATCTCCAAGTAGAATCTTTAAGTGCCAGATTCCAAGCAGTACTGGCTTAGGCACTGGCCTAACAGAATCATTACACAGCCTCTACCCTCTTGGTGCTGAAAATCCAAGGGAATTGTTGCTTCATTATCATTACTACTTCATGCCCTCTCCCTCTTGACAGGTGTCCTTTAACCAGCTGATAAAAGGTCTAGGACACCTACCCCATTGCAGAAGGTGACAGGTAAGTCAAGTTGCTATGTGAATATTTTGTTTGGCCTGAATAGTGCTTTTTAGAAATTGAATTTGAGTGCTGGTAGACAGAGACTGTGTCAAGTTTGCCCTGGTTTCCACCATCCCTTATCGCCTTATGCTTGGCCTACTTGACATCCTTGTTGCCTGACTAGCCTTGAGTTTTTCAACCCTACAGAGTATCTATCATGGGCTCATTCAGTGATGGTTTCCCTTTATTCCCTTTTATCAGAGCAGCCTGCCCTAGTAAACCATAGGCTTCTGCTTCCCAAGTGTGCTACTGACCATGGGTCTGTCCTCTTAGGTCTGCAGTGGCCTCTAGGGAGGGGACAGAAGATAGTGCCATTGCAGGGGATGGAGGAACTGAAGGTCTGTGTTTTCCACTGACACTCAGCTAGAGATCTCTGTCTGTTCCTTTTCGTAAGGACACAAAAGCCCCAACATCTAGCTAACACCCATTCCTGCCCCAGCCCTGACTCTATATAATCTGGAAATCTCCACAAACAATAGGTTTGCACCCTGGAATCCTCCTGGTGGCACTACCTCCCCCATCCTTCTCTCCTGGGTGGCTGAAGAGGGTGCTCATCATTGGCCTCTGGTGGGGCTTTCTGTGAGCATGAGGACCAGGCCAGTGGGTCAGCTTCACCAGAAGGAAAGCAGATGACAGTGGGATAGCATGGAAGATAGATTGGCAAGGCTATCAAACAGAAAGGGTTTGCACAGGGAATTTTTATTTTACTCTCATTAATTAGGATCCAGTTGTATGAATGTGGCATGCGGGGGAAAGAATCCTCTCTCAGAATAACTGTGTATCACTCCATTCAACAACTCACATAGATGGCCTAGTCCAGGGGTCAGCAAACTACATGGGCAGGTGAGTCCAGCCACTGCCTGTTTTTGTAAGTCAAGTTTTATTGGAACACAGACATTTGTGTTTACATAATGTCCATGGCCACTTTCATGCTACAACAATAGGTTAAATAGTTCACAGAGATCATAGGACCCACAAAGCTTAAAATACTTACTCTCTGGCTCTTTACAGAAAAAAACAGACTCCTGGACCAGTCATTTGCTACTTAAAGTGTGGTCCTTGCATTAGCAACATAAGTTTCACCTGGGATTTGTTAGACATGCAGAATCTCAGGTTGCACTCCACACCTCCTGAGTCTTAACGTGCATCTTAGTAAGATTCCCAGGCAGGTTGTTTGAGAAGCACTGGACTAGGTGACCCCAAGTTTCCTCTCAACTCTGTAGCTCTCTGCTCTAAGAATTCACTGAGCAGAAAGTAGATTCCAGCAGTGTTAGATGTAGAAGGAGGCACACAAGGAGAGCAGGACACTGACCTCAAGGAGCTCACAATTTAGTTCAGTCATTTTCAGACTTTACCACCCAGAAGATTTCTTTGGGAGAACTTGTTAAAAGTGTAGGTCTATGGACTCTCGCCTTCCAAGTCAGATCCAATAGATCTTAACTGGGCCCGGGACCTGTATTTCTAACAAGGATTCTGGAGGACTCTGATGCACACAGCCTTGGGCCACACTAGAGTAACCCCAGTCACCGTGCCCTCCTTCTCTCCTACCATCAGGCTCCCTTTGTGGCAGGCCAGACAGACTCATGCATGGATAACCCAGCCATCTTCTTGCCAGGCCTGGTTGATTTCAAGCCAGTAAGCATGGCCAGGTGAGCCTTCTGTAATGAAAGGTGGTGACTGGCCAGACCCGTAGGGGACACTGGGACGAAACCTCAGAATCTGTAGTCACAAGAAGCAGGGTGGTGTGGTCTTGCTCCCCAAATCTCAGCATACAGAGTCAGTACGGGTGTTCCTCAGCTTAAGAGCTTTGTTGTTACCGTTGGGTGGCCTATTTATTCTCTTGTTTCAGGAAAGATTAAAGGCAGCTCACAAAGGATACATAAAATACAAGAAAGCATTCAAACAGGAAGTGAAGAGGCAAGGGAAACAAGGGCAGGAGGATAGAATGGGGTCAGGAAAAGGCATCCCTCCAAGATCTGAACTTTCATTTGAGGTGGGCTCTGAGCATCTTCTCGAAGAATTAGTGGGTGCTGAGTGCCCTCCTGCTCTCCATTGCCCATAATAGGCCTCCACTTCTTTAGTGCCCATTATTTTTTGTCATTCTAGGCATATCTTTGGTCCTCTCCGGCTACTCAAATCCCCCACCCTATAGCCGTTCCTCCAAATCACCTTCCTCTTATTTATCTAAATGGCCATTTTGATCAACGAGAAGGTCGGCCTGTTAAACCAATATGGTCAGGGGGGTGAGCAGCTGCTTTGGGAGTGTCACAAAAATAAGAAAGATTCTTGGCTCTGTGTGTAACAGCTCTGATGTAGATTTAGGATAAGGCTTTGGTCCATCCATTTTTTGAAAGATTCTGATGCACAGCCAGGTTTGGGGAACTCTGCTGAATAAACCATTGGGGTGGGCCACCGAATGAAGCTAACTTTTGACAACTAACAGGTCATTGGAGAATTCCAGCAGCCTTCTGCATTTAGTGGTGGTCCTGAGGAGAAAGCAGCTGGGCTCTTTCTGAGGTACTTTTTCAACTCCCAGATTCCAGGCTTGTAAGTGTAATTCTTGCAAAGGTATAAATGAGTCTGAGATACTCTTAACCTTGATCCTTTTAATGGATGACTCTCCACCAAAATGTATCTGCTGCAGTGGATGCTAATTTCAGGCACTGTGACTCAGTGAAATGAAGGATTTCAAACAATGTAGGCGTGGAGATTTCCAGTTGTTCCTTAAATCAGTGGCTCCCAAACTTGGCTGATCTTCAGAGTTGTCTGGGAAGCATTTTAAAAATACAGATTTTTGGGCTCCACTCCAGAGCTACTGAAGCTGACTCTTGGGGTGGGCATGGTACCCAGCAATGGCAGTTTTTAAAAAATAAAACTCTCTCCAGGTGATTCTGATGACCAGCTAAGTTTGGAAATCTTGGTTTTAAACCACACAATAAACCCTGTCTCCTCTGCCTTAGGTCTCTTGGGAGTTTCAGAAAGTAGTTTGAGGACAAAATATAGGAAACACTTTACAAAATGGGTATGTAACATGTAAAACTTGTTTGTCCTAGGAGTAATGGAGATGAAAAATATAAGAATGTTTCAAGAAGGGATGGAAATTTTGCAGGGGTGGAATGACAAGAAGAACTTAGGCCATGTACAGAGGTAACTTTCTGAGGTCCTGCCACGATGGGTAATTCACAGATTATCTCCTAGCAAAGCCAGTAGAGGTCAACTACAGAAGATTCCCATTTTTTGAGATTCCATGCTTGCACCTAAGCACATAACAAGCCTGTCGCTCTCTTGTCTCATTAACACATTGTTTTGTTTCTGATTAATTTATTAGAGGAATGTTTGTCAGCTCTTAGGTGCGATGCTTCATACCTTACAGTGTGGTTTCCTCAGCAGGAACTGTTATCCCTCATTCAGGTAGTGAGGGGTTCGCTGTTTGGGGAGATTTCCAAAATATATTTCCAGGAATGTGAAGGGCTTCTGATGGAACCCAAGACTGAAAATAAGGTGGCAGTTTTGACATTTGCATGAAGGCATTCCTCCGTGGGCCTGCAGAAGATGTAGCTAGTGTGGCTAAGGCAGTGGATGCAAGATGGGCAAGGACAAAGATCCAAGAGATTTCAGGTCTCAGGCTGCAACTTCAAACTTGAGTGTTGGCTTTGCTCTGGGGTTAAATTGCTGAATGTTTTATTAACTCTTGCCTTTGGGGTTTAGGGATACAGTGCCCCTATGCGCTACAAAGCACTTCTCTCCAAGAGGCTGTTGACCTCTGACCCCAGTTCCAATGTGGTCTTTGATCCTGACTCCCCACCTAACTCCCTTCCTTTAGGTCCTCACAGACAGTGCCCCCATGCCTGTCTCTCTGCGGCTTCAAATATGATCCCATTGAAGACTGGAGTGCAACATTTTGATAACTAACAGGGCAGGTGCAGAAACTACAAGAGAAAAAGGAACCTAGCTTTGTGCTCAATCCTGCAATTGGTGTAGGATTCCCCCTCCCAACCCTGCCCCCTAGGGACTGCTTGCCAAGTCCTGAGGGCCTCTGATTTCAGATTCTGTTACATCTGGTCTAGATTCCTGGATTGTGTGTCAACTAAAATATTGCAGATCAAATCCTGTTTCCTCATTTCCTTTTTCACTTTCAGTTGTTTTATTTCCACCCTGACCCTGTCTCTTAAATCAGTGATCACCAAACACCTAAATAGCCTAGGGCAGTTACTGTTTAAAGAGCTCTTTTGCATGTCTGTGTAGAAAATATTGAATAGAATAGTGAATTGCTTAATGTCTCTTTTATATGTTAAATTTCAAATATGGACTTTTAAAAACAATGGGATGGTTTCACTCTGCCATTCTAATCCTCTCCAAAGTTGAGGTGAGCCTTTTAAGCCTTGATATTCCTGTTTTTTTTTTGTGCGGATTGTGGATGCATCTTGCTGGTGTCATCTGCCCTTCCTTTGACTCTACAAGGGCCTTAGCCAGGTACCTGCCATGCCTCTGCCAGCCATGGGCACATCTGTGATATTCTCCCTGACCTTCCTTTTGTGAGACCAGAAGGCAGAATTCCCATATTACACGCCAGTTCCTTATCTTTCATCTCCCAGATACTCATCTCTCCTCCTCTCTGCAATTGTTTACTTTCAATCTCCGATTCTCAGATACTGCTTTTACCATTCTTTTTGCTGTAGCCTCTTTATCTGTTTGGCTTGTGTTACACATCTGTACCTTTGTATCAGCTGCTTCACTGGTCTGTCCAAAGAACATGAAATGTGCTGTTTAGATTGACAAACTGCAATTAAAAAATAGGGGTTGGGGTAGGGAGAAAGTTCTTGGAAAAAAAATAACCTTTCTGAAAAACCCTTATCCCCAGCTAAAAGGAGACCCACTTGCTGTGGCTTCCTCCCCAGAGTCCTGAATGCACCATAGAAATCACCAGAGGGAGGAATGACCTCTCCATTCTCTTTCTTTTGGTTGAGTCTTCAATCCAGCACTCCCTCACAGCCCACTGGGGACCACCAGTACTTCCCAGTGGCCACTGACCAGAGTGGGTGCCCTCTGTTGGTGGTTACTAAGTAGTGAATTTCAGGAGCCTCCTTCCTTCCTCAGTTCCTCCGGGTGTCATCACCTCCTCAGCCCGAGGACCTCAGTGGCTCTTCCCAGAAGAGAGGTGGAAGTGCCACCAAGATCCTGCTGGAAACCCTGATGCTGGCAGCCCAAAAGGCTGTGGACCAGGGCATTGCAGCATCTCAGAGGTAGGGAGGATCCAGACAAGAGAAAGATCAGAGTCAGGCAGGGGGTGGGATGGTGTACGTGGAGGAACAGCAAATCCAGATCCAGAGTGTGGGCTTGTGGCAGAAATCCTGAGGCCCCACCGTTCCTGCCCTGGGAAAGGAGCTGGCATGGGGACACTGCTGTTGCCAGCACAGTGTCATAGTCTGGACTGTTTCCAGGGCACCCTGGGTTCTTCAGCTCCAGACCTAACCTGAGCTCACCTGGAACATCCAAAGCTAACATAGCTTCCAAGAGCCTTCAGTTTGGGGATGGCCCAGGCCACACAGAGCAGGCCCACCCTGCTGTGGGCCTGCTTCCCTTACCAAGGCCCCTAACCCAGTATTCAGACTGTCACTTCCTCATCAACTCGGATCCCATCCTACCCCCAACACTCTCTTGATGCCTCACTGCTCTGTCTGCTCTTTGGCTTCTGCCCACTGAAGCCCTTTCTGCCCTTCTAAAACAGTCTGGCTCCACTCACTGCACCTCTACCAGCTTCCCCCTGAACTTAGTTTTAAGGGAACTGTGCCTTCCCTGGGGCAGGGGTTACCCAAGCTTTCTGAGGGCGCACTGGCCCCAGCCCGGGAGCTGGTGGCCTTTCCCCCAGATGCCTTCTGGGAGTCCTGTGGACATCTCAGTGGCTCATCAGGAGACCTGTCGTCAAAGCCCCAAGATCACTGCCTTGATAAAGCAAGTCAGTGCCAGGTGTGTGCACATGTGTTCTGAGGGGGCATGTGTCCTGGATGGGGAATGTCCTGAGGGAGGGAGACTCTACAGGACATGTGGGGGAATGGGCTGCATGTTAAGGGTCATGGTGGGCTTTTTGTTGGTTTTTTCCTGTGCTCTTCCGCGGGCATCTTTCTCTGATCTCTGGCCTGTTTTTACTGTAATCTCTTATATCCTGACCTCTGACCCACTCTGAGCCTGCAGAAAAAGGCTGGGTGGACTGGGCTGGCTGGCAGACCCTGGCACACGTCCATCACAGTGGGGTAGAGTGCAGCCACACCTTTGGTGCTGGTGGGACCCCTGTACTGATTTTCTTCCTGATTCTTCCTGATCCAAACCAATGGGCCTGCTGCCCTAACTCTTTCCTACTCCCACCCCATGGGGATTCCTCCTTCTGTGTCCACCCTGCCCTATCTTAATAGGCATTTCTGTCAAGTGCTCCATCCTTTGAAAAACCGCTCAGTCCTGGTCCCTCCACTCTCAGCCCTGTGTGTGTTACTCTGCAGCCTATGCCCCATTGCCTCTTCCTTCAGGGCCATTGATATCCCCCAAGCCTAGAACCTTTCCTGCCAAGCCCATCACTACTCTCTTCCTGTCCTTAAAATTTCCAGATTTCCAAGATGTCTGTGGCTTTCTCATAGGTGATCACAGTGACATGCTTATCCAGAAGGCTGAGCTCTTTCTGGTGCTGTTTTCTCACATGACTCCTGCCCCCATCCATGGAGCAGAACCCGGGCCCCGAAAGGTTGCCCTGGAAAGATGTGGTCTTATCCATCATTCAAACCACCTCCTCCAGGAAGCTTCTCAATTTGACCAGACAATAGCTGGCGTGCTGCCTTACCCACACTCGGAACGCAAGGGAATCCCTCTCCCCCGAGCAAAGGGTCCATGCTCTTTCCAACATGTATCTCTGTCTTGGTGTTCGCTAGTCACACCCCTTCTTCTTGGCATGCTTTCCACATTCATCATCTCCTTTCAGATCTTACATCTTCTAAGAAGTCCTCTCCAATTAAACCCACATCATACAGCTTCTTCTTTGTCCTCAATTACTTCTCCGAACTAATAGGGCCTCATTACAGTCACAGTAGCCAATATACATACAGGCCTTTACACTATACAAAATATTTCATATGTATGATCTCATTTACATAATAATCTCCTATGGATTTATGTTTAATGTCTCCATAATTGCAATGTATTTTTATTGTAAAAACTTCAGAAAAGACAGAAGTCAAAAGAAGGAAAAAAAGCCATCATCCATAATCCATCTTCTTCCAAAAAGCTGCTCTTCGACAAATTTTGTGAAATGGCCCTCTGGACTTCCCTTTTAACTGAACTTGCTTCTCTTCATTTAAAATTATGAACACCTTTCTGTATTAATAGTTCTCCATCATTATTTTTCATGTCAATGTAGTATTCCACTGGGCAGAGCATGGCTTGTTTACCCCAACTGACAGACATTGTAGACAGTTTCAATACTATGGCTTCTATTAAAGGGCTGCACTGCACTTTCTTACACACATTTGACTATTTCATTAGGATAAGCCCTGGAATAAACCTCCACAAGTAGAATCATCAGATCAAAGAATGTGTGAAATTTATTTCATTTTATTTTTTTTGGTATCATTAATCTACAATTACATGTGCAACATTGTGGTTACTAAACTCCCCACTTCATCAAGTCCCCCCCACATACCCCATTACAGTCACTGTCCGTCAGCGTAGTGAGATGCTATAGAATCACTACTTGTCTTCTCTGAGTTGTACAGCCCTCCCCGTGCCCCCCCTACATTATGTCTGCTAATCGTAATGACCCTTTTCCCCCTTGTGAATGTGTGAAATTTTAAAGGCTTTTTGATACATACGGTCATACTGACTCCCAAAGAGATTTATAAGCAGACAAAGTGTGAAATTGCTTGTTCCCCCACATCCTTAAAATCCTGGATAGAATTGTTTTTAATCTTCACTAATCAGCAAAGTAAAAGAGGCAAACTATAACAAAGGCATTTTGATGTTTTAATTTATATGTCTTTAATTACTATGAAGATTAGCTACTTCAAGATATATATTAGCCATTGTATTATTTTTCCTTTATTGTACTGCTTTTTCCTATCTTGGGGATAGTCACCTATTCTTTTTGGGGGTGGTTTTTTTTTTCTTATTGATTTGTGAGAGAGAGTGTATATAGGTATGACAGTAGCTTTTTTTTTCCTGGTCTGTAATTTCCCCCAGCTTATTATTTTTTGTCTCTATGGTTTTGATGTAGAGACCTTTTATTTACACTTTTACATAGTCAAATCTATCAATCAATATTGTGTGTGTGTGTGTGTGTGTGTGTGTGTGTGGTTTTGTCTTTTGATTGATTCCAGTTTTTATCTTTCTAAATGTATTGAAATTATTTAAAATAAGGGGGCTTTCATTAGGGCTTGTATATCTTTAGTTTTAGAAAATTTTTAATGTAAACTCCTCCCACACTTCTACTTTGAAAAATTTAAAACCTACAGAAAAATTGTAAGAATAATACAGTAAACACCCATGTGCTTTTCCCTGGATTCACCAGTTATTCACATTTTGCTACATCTGCTTCATCTCTCTTCCCCTGAATCATTTGAGAGGTAATTGGAGATACCATGACACTTGACACAAATTACTGTGTCCCTCTAGAAACAAGGACTTTTGCCTTCATAACTACAACATAATTATCACACTCAGGAAAATAGCAATGATTACAATACTGTTATCTAATATATAGACCATATCCAAATTTCCCCAATTATTCTTGAATTGTTTTTATTTTCCGGATCTGTGGTCCAGACAAGAATAATGCACTGCATTTGGTTATCAGGTCTCCCTGGTCTCCTTTAATCAAGATGAATTCCTCAGCTGTTTTTATGCCTGTCATATTGATATTGATATTTTAGAAGTCATTATTCATTTTAATCCTCAAAAGGAAAGCTCATCAAGCTGGCACCTTGTATCCCTGGGACATATCCACATTGGTATTTGAACACTCTCTGCTGTTTCTTTTTGCAAAAAAAAAAAATATATAATATATACCCTTTTTCTCTTATGCAAAAGGAGCATACTACACTCTTGTGCCTTGAATTTTTGCTTAACAAGTGCCCTGAAAAATCACTCCATTTCAGTTTATAAATCTCTTCTTCATTATTGTTTGTGTGTGTGTACGTACAACAGTCATCTCCTACATAGGGGGGCAAAAATGTTGCCCCAAGTTTACTTTGTACTTTCCTTGATTCCAGCCCTAGACTCAGTCATTTTCCAAGGAACTCTGGTTGTGTTAGTGGGGATTGGTACAATAGTCCCCCTTATCCATGGTTTCACTTTCCAAGGCTTCAGTTATTCGCTCTCAATTGCCTCCCAGAAGCAGAAGATCCTCCTTCTGCCGTAGTGTCCTAAGGTCATTAGTGGCCTAATGCTGTATCACAATGCCTACATCATCCATGCAGGTCTCACCGTACTAGTCACTGCATCAAGCAGGCATTTTATCATCTCATATCATCACAAGAAAAAGAAGAGACTACAGAACAATAAGATAATTTGAGAGAGACCACATTCACCTTTTATTACAGTATATTATTATAATTGTTATATTTTATTATTAGTTATTGTTCATCTCTAACTGTGCCTTACTTATAAATTAAACTTTATCATCGGTTAGTATGTGTAGGAAAAAAACATAGTCTATACAGGGTTCAGTACTATCCACAATTTCAGGCATCGGCTGGGAGTCTCAGAACACATTCCCTGTGGGTGAGGTTGGGGCTGCTGTATTGAGAAACCTAGGTACTAGGTGTGCCCACTGCCCCTGGTGTGTCTTTACCCCTAAGCCCTTTTAGTACAAAGAAACAGGAAATATATATATATTTTTAACACACGTACATGTATTACGCATGTATGTATGTTTATATGTTCTCCCTCTCCTTCCTGTTCGCCCCTAGGAAAATGTTGGTTTCCAACATCATCAATATAGTTACCTGTTTGCTCAGTCCTACAGCAAATACTGGTTTTGGAATTGTTATTCTAATACCACTATCATCAACAAATTTAGCAAGAAAGGGTGAAGATTTCCTTGCAGTTCTTTTTGCCCTTTGATCACACCCGCTGAAGATACATAGTTAAAGTGTTCAAAAGCCACTTGGATTAAATTTTTTTCCTCTCTCATGGTTATGTTATCAAGATAATATCGTTAGGTCCATTTATTTTTATTTGTTTTCAATTTTAGAATTTTTCAGTTTCTGATCTAATTTTATCTTTTGAATATGTGAAACATTGCCGGAGCCTGCCGGCAGGAGTCAAACAGTTCCTGAGTGGGGGCGTCGGGCTGTATATACAAGATGACAGGAGGGCAAACTGTCTGGTGCAGAATGCCAAGAAGCTTTATTCTGGCATGGCTTATATACACATGAACTGCCTACAGATTAGATTCACACAGCTTTCTCAAGGACCTCAATCCAATCACTTAAGTATTGCCCACAGATCAATCCAATCAGACATTAATCCAATACTTAAGTCACATACGCCTGGGGGCATCTGGTCCAGGTGGCTGGCCTTGAGATAAGACCTCCCTACATTCCTGAGATACTTGTAACTGGAATTTAGGAAACTTTTCAAGGTTTCTTTCAGAGTCAGGCCCGGTTCAGGCCTTAGATGGAGACTAGGCACAAAAACACAATCAGTCCTGTCCTGTACTCTTGCTCCTTCTGTCCCAACCGCTCTCCACAAAACATAATGTGGTTTAAAAGTCAAAACTGTATAAAAAGATGTCCCATTCTCTTCCCTGTTCCTTCCATTTCCACTCAACCCTCCAGATAACTAATTTCATTAGTTACTGACTTACCCTTCTGTGTTTCTTTTTGGAAAGAAGTGTGTGTGCGTATATACTTTGCACTTATTTTTTATATAAGAAGCATATATACTCTTTTGCACTTTAACAAAATATCCTCAAAGAACTCCACTTTGGCTTATAGAGCTCATCCTCATTATTTTTCACGTGTGTGTGCTCATACACGTCCAAGAGTTATTTGGGCAGTCTCTTATGTAGGGCATTTGGTTGTTTCCAATGTTTTGTTATCACCAATAATGATGCAATGAATATGAATATAGTTTTGTAATGTTAGAATATGTCTTTCGGGTAAATTCCTAGAGCTGGGCCAAAGGATAAATATATATATAATTTTGTTAGATATTGCAAAAGATCCCCCCATAAGGGTTGTACCATTTTGCTTTTTGTAGCAGTAATTTATGAGAATGCCAACTTCCCTACAGTCTCTGAGAGTATTGTCAAGCTTTTGAATTTTTGACAGTTTGATAGATGAGAATTTCTATTTCCATGTAGTTTTCATTTATATTCCATTTATTATAAAGTTGAGCACCTTTGCACATGCTTAAGGGTCTTTAGTAAAGTTTTTTCTTTGTGAACTGTGTGTTCATGTAAATAAGTGAAACACACTCATTTTCTAATGAAATTGTGGTCTTTCTGACCCCTTGATTTGAGTTCTTTATAAATGAGATATTAGTCCTTTTATAAATATTTTCTTTGGGTTTTAACCATGGGAAAGTCATTGCTTTAATTTTTCTGGGGTAGAACTTATCAATCTATCTTTCATTGAACCTGGATCTTGAGTCACAGAAAGCTTTACACCACCCCCAGTTTGTAAGAACCCTATGTTTTGTCCTAATACATGTTTTATTCTAGTAAAAATTATATTTTTCTCTCTTCTTTGTTTTCTTTCCTTGTTCTTTTCTTTCTCTTTCTTTTCCTTCTCTCCTTACTTAGGAGGCTTAGATCTTCAATTCATTAAAATTTATTCTTGCATATGGAGTGGGGTATGAACCCAATTTCATATTTTTCTAAAAGACTATCCAATGTTCTGATACCTTTTTGGAGTTCATCTTTCCTGAGTGATCTGAGATACTGCCTGTGTCAGATACTCAGGCTGCATGTGCTCTGGTTTATTTCTGGACTTTGTGTTCTGTTCCACTGGTCTGTGTACTGATGTGTTGGCACTATCCTGTTTAAATATAGAGGCTTTATGGCATTTAATAGGGTATTTAAGGATTTGCCCCAGTAAAATTGCTACCTTTTTTCCATATGAACTTTAAAATGAATGTGTCTAGTTTCAAATTATGTAAATGTAAACATGTTTTTGTGGTCATGGTAGGTAATGTTGTAAATGGTTAGTGACACAGCGATACACCTAGCTTTGACTGATCTCTGCCACAGGGCAGTCTGACATGCAGCCTGTGGCATCGGTACTGCATACTAGCCAGCTTCATTCTGACTAGTCAGATTTCTGTTCTAACTCAGCACCCAGTGTCTTTGTCTGTCACTGTGGATAAAATGAGAGTTCCTGTGGCCAGGATTCTCACCTGGCCCTGGTTGATTAGCTCACTGCACACCTGTGGGCAATACATGGCTGTTGACTCTATATAAAGAGCTCCGCCCAGTGCTCTGGGCATGACACAGTGGCATGGCTGCAAGGCTGCAGGAGAGCAGAGCAGAGGCGGGAGTGGTGGCAGCGCCAAGGACAGAGGCCCAGAGGATGGCTGTGTGGGACGACTGTGCAGAGAGGCCCAGAGGACGGCTGTGCGGACACAGGGGCCCAGAGGCAGAGACCGGCTTGCTGCATGCAGACTCACTCTGAGTGAACAGGATTTTAGTGACTGACCTGCCACCCTGGAAATAAAGTTGGGTATAACCCTTTATTTTTTTTCTTTACAACCACTGGGCGGGCTTTCAATACAGGAGGGGCCAGTGCCTCTGGCAGTGGTTGTAACAGTCCAAGAACGTTTTGCTGTCAATTTCTTTGGTCACATTGAATCCGTAGCGAACTTGCCCAGAGCTGAAACCCATTGGCAAGACAATTGGTGTAGTTGGCAGGATTCACTGTTGACCAAGGAAAAAGACAGGCTGCCCTTATGGGTGGGGTGCTTCAGCAGGCTGCCCCTGTGAGTGGGGAGACAGTGGATTGTCCCCCAGTGGGTATGTGGTCTGAGGTGGCTTGCCTCCTAGAGGACTGGGCCCCACCCCAGGACTGGAGGCAAGTGGAAGTGACACCTGAGGCTGTAGGGGTGGCCCTTGGTAAAATAAATAGATCCTTTGAGAAGCAGAGTGCCCTTGAGGCAGCAGGGACTGTGGGTTGGCTGCTTCTCACAGTATTAAAAAAGTCTGCAGAAGAGACCCAAGAAATGGCAACATGAGAACGCGAGCTGCAAACTTCTGTGGATTCCCTGAGGAGGGAGATGGCATTGATGCGAGAGGAGGCAGCACGAGAGCACCGGCAGCAAGGTGCCATTGGAGACGAGATGGCAGCACTGCCAGGTGTTGTGAAGGAGGAAGAGGCCATCAAGGAAAAAGAAGAACTCCTGAGGGAAGCACAGGCAGAGGTGGCACAAGAACGTCAGCTGTGAAGCATTGAGGTGAAGGTAAGAGAGCTGCTGAAGACTGAGCTAGCATAGCTGTGAGGCACTCTAACAGAGGAGGCACTTGGGGGAGTGAAGAGAAAGGTGCCATCAGCCCCAGAAATGGAGGAGCTGGAGAAGGATGAAGGGGTGCTGCCAGAGGCACTGGCCCCTCCTGTATTGAAAGCCCGCCCAGTGGTTGTAAAGAAAATAAAGACCCAGCAGCTGAAAGTTCCCCAAGGAGAGGAGCAGCCCCCTCCCCAGGCCGTGGAGCACTCTATGGTCCGCCCCTACACTCAGGCTGAGCTGGTGGCTGTGGGACTTCGGGGAGGGTGGAATTGTTCTTTCTGGATCAGAGATGGGAAGTCTGTCTTCCCTGACAGTGCAGCCCGCCTTGAGGCAGTGATTACAAAATGCGAGGTGACTCACAAGAAGAATTTAAGGGGCCCATGAAGGTTACGAGGACCCAGATGTGGGTTGATTTAATACGGGCAGGAGTAGATGGAAGGAAATTAGACGGGAAGCCAAATAGGATCTTACTGGAGCTATGGCAACAACTGAAACCAGTGCAGCAGTTCAAGCCATTAAAACTAAAGAGGCAGAGGTCAGAGACAGAGCCACGAGTCTGGCCTGTGTGTCTGCAAGACTTTTTGCTGGAGAGGCTGGAGAACAATGTTTGAGCTTCCTTGCACAGGGACCATTGCAGAGGACTAAAGGCACATAGATTGAGAGGAGAGAATCCTGGAGGAGTGGAATGTGGATAAAATGAGAGTTCCTGTGGCCAGGATTCTCACCTGGCCCTGGTTGATTAGCTCACTGTGCACCTGTGGGCAATACAGGGCTGTTGACTCTATATAAAGAGCTCAGCCCAGTGCTCTGGGCATGACACGGTGGCACGGCTGCAAGGCTGCAGGAGAGCAGAGGCTGGAGTGGTGGCAGCGCCAAGGACAGAGGCCCAGAGGACGGCTGTGCAGGACGACTGTGCAGAGAGGCCCAGAGGACAGCTGGGTGGAACAGCTGTGCAGGCAGAGAGGCCCAGAGGCAGAGACCGGCTTGCTGCATGCAGACTCACTCTGAGTGAACAGGATTTTAGTGACTGACCTGCCACCCTGGAAATAAAGTTGAGTATAACCCTTTCAGCCCAAGAACGTTTTGCTGTCAATTTCTTTGGTCACATTGAATCCATAGCGAACTTGCCTGGGGCTGAATCCCACTGGCAAGACAGTCACTTACTAAGTATTTTTAATATACCCCCTGCCAGGGTTGGTGTGGTCAGTTATTTCTAGAGTCCAGAATAAGGAGGTAGAAGTAACAGCAGCAGCCTGTTTCCTCAGTCTGTCTAGGAGCAAGTAATTAATCCTCTCAATTCCTTTACTGGACTCCTGTTGCCCTCAAAGTGCAGTTATAGATGTTATACATGCAAGACTTGAGGGATGAGGACAGGCGGTAAGTTAGAGTCACAGTGCCATGTGTTTGTACAACGTTTTAGTTTTCGATGTGCCTCCGCATATGGTCTCTCATTCATCCAGGAGATGACTGTGACGTAGAAGGAGATGCCCTCATCATTGATTCAGAAGACCTGGCTTTAGGTCCTGATTCTGTGTTTCACTATCACATGAGCTTATTCAAGTTAATTTATTTCTGACCTCTAGTTTCCACACAGGTAGAAAAGGGGATAGAGAAACCTATTTCATAGCGTTGTTATAAGGATGAAATTGAATTCATTTTTCCAAGGACACGTATTGATCAGTAACCATGTGTCAGCCATTATCAAAAAGACTGGCTCTGGAGTAGAACAAGACACCGTCTCTGCTCTCAAGGAGACATTGGTTTAGTGGGATGAATCCCAGGACCTCCAACTCCTCCCGTTTGGTACCTAGGAGCAAAAGGAAAGTTCTGGTAAGAGCAAAACCCTACTAAGGATGGACTCAGGGAAGATATCTGCTCACCAGATGTCAAAAGCACAAATGTGTGAAGCCATCAGGTTTGCCTGGGACAGTCCTGGTTTACGACCACTGTCCTAACACTTAAACCCTGGGCTGTTCAAATAAATTCTGTCTGCATTTTGGTCCCTGATTTTTGATCCCTGGATTCTTGTCTGATAACACGGCCCCGTGCACCCTGCTGCTCTACAGTCCTCTAAGTTTTGATACCCCTGTGTGTCCGCCTTATTTAGACATTCCGGCATGAGCTTAGCACCAAGTGGATGCTGAAATCGTGAGTACACGGGCCCACGTGGCTCTTGGGAAGATCATTCAAAACCACTTGCTGGACGTCTGTTTGGCAGCTCCAAGCTCTTCTGGCGGGCACTGGCCTTGCTGCAGGTGGGAGGACATAATGGCACGGGGCTGGGCGGGGCCTGGCCTCAATGCCCAGGCTGCCACAGGAGGGCATTTTGCAGAGTGTGCAGATGATGAGGGTGACGACTGACTTTTCTCCTGCGCCTCTCCTTCTCCTTCTGTCAGGCTTATCCCCTCCTCTAAGGAGTATGTGTGCACGCATGGGTGTGTGTTTGTGAAATTATAACTATTAGGCAAAATTCCTTCAGTTACAAATATATGACTAAAGAAATCCAGTTCATTCTGGTTTAAGCTAAACAATGCAAATGACTGGCTCAGGCAACTGAACACTTACTGTAGGGTAGCTAGTTCCTGATATTCAAAACGACGAGCTCCAGAATGTCAGCTCTTAGCCCTCTTTCCTCTACGCTGCTCTCATCCTCCGGCAGGTTTTCTCCGTAGGTGGCAAATTGGCCACCCAGCAGTGCCAGCCTAACATCCTACCCAGTCAGCAGCCTGAGAGGAAGGAGAGTCGATCTGTCACTGTGAGTTCTGCAAATCCCTGGGAAGGGCCCTCATTAGCTTGACTTGGGTCACATACCCATTCCTGAGTCAATCACTGTTCTTTAGGGAAAGCCATGCTCCACCCAGGCCTGGTGCACATGCCCTCCCTGCAGGAAGGCAGCAGAGGAAGGGATGGGAAGGGTGTCTCAATCAAACAGCATGGCCTGATTGGGGCAGTGATTTCCCCAGAGGAAAAGCAGGGCCCTGGTACCAGAAGGAAGAGGAATGGATGCTGAGCAGATAGCACGTCAGATCGTCATGAAAGTAGGGGCTGCTAAGATTTTGCAAATCAAAATACAGGACACCAGTTAAATTTGAATTTCAGAAATAGCTTTTTTAAGGTAAGTATGCCCCTTGCAATATTTGAGAAATACTTTTTTTTTCATTATTCACCTGAAATTTCTGTTTAACTGGATGTCCTGTATTTTGATTTGCTAAATTTGGCAAAGCAACCTTGTGTAAAAGGAATCAATCAATAAGCATTTAATGAGCACCTACCAGGTCCCTTAACAGCCGTCTCAAATGAGTAGGACCAACCAACCAGGAAAAAAATGCTTTCTGCTCGCCTAGTTCCTGGGGCTGGGATAGGTAGAGGGAGCCAGAGACAGGTGTGACCCAGGCCGTGCCATCCCAAACTGGCTCATCTGATGGAGGAGAGACAAAACTAACACTTAAAACAGGGGATTAAGTGTCAAACAGCATGATCCTTTCTGAAGTCCAGTAGAACTTCAAAGAAGGTAGGGTCCATATGTACTATAGCAAAACAGAAGGCTCCATGAAAGAGGTGATATATGAGCTAGACTAGTGATTCTGATGTGGATAGGTGAAGGACAGAAGGGCATTCTTGTCAGGATGAACTTTAGCAAAGGCCCAGAAGGTGGACGAGGCATGCTATGTGGGGCACACAGATCTGACTTCACTGGAGAGTCACTTTACAGAGTAGTGTGGGGTTATGAGGGAGCAGGAAGAGAAGCGATTGTGGAAGATTGAAAGCCAGACAGGAATTTAGACTTACCAAGTGCAGCTAGGCCTGTGCTGTCTAAATAGGAGCTACCAGCCATCTGTGGCTATTGAGCCCTTGAAATGTGGCTGGTGTGACTGAGGAACTGAACTTTCAATTTTATTTAAGAAACTGAAGCCATGTAATTTTTTTCATGAAATGTAACTTGTTTTGCTAGAACTGTATTTCACTTTTACATTGAAATTCAACACCTGAATTGAGATGTGCTGTAATTGTAAAATACACACTGGATTTCAAAAACATAGTACAAAATATTATAAAATATCTTACTAATAATTTTTAATATTGTTTACATGTAGGAATAATATTTTGGATATATTGGATTAAATAAAACATTAAAATTTATTTCACCTGTTTCTCTTTTAATGCAGTGTTAGAAAATATTAAATCACATAGTGGCTCACATTATATGTCTACTGGACAAGACAGAGGGAAGGGGAGTGACAAAACAGAAGCACTGTTTGCAGAGGAGCAGACTCGGCCACAGTGTAAATGGCTATGGTTAGGGAGGAAGTTGAAGGGAGTAAATTCAGTTTAAGATTATCAACCTGTGGGGTTGGTGGGGCATAGCCGAAAGTTTGCCATTAATCCTCCTGTTTAACCCAGCCAGTCAAGGCCCACTGCCAACCCCTTTACTCCAATTTTTCTTTACCCTTGGGGATTGTGAGTTTGGGATTACCTACAGGGACAAATACTTGACAGCCTCGACTGCCAGTCTTCGGGACCCCAGCTTCCCACTCTCTGGCGTTTTTCTCCTCCCTTGACCTCGCCTCACCCCTCCTAGGCTTCTAGCTCAACCCTGACTCCACCTCTTCTTCCCCAGCGGTTCTCTGGACAGCCCCAGGCTCAATGCACCGAGAGCCTCCTCCAGGTGATCCACTTCCCACAGCCACTGTGGGATGATATTCGGGCTGCTCCCATCTCTTCCCACATCCAGGTTGCACAGGAGAAGGAACAGGTATCCTGCCGACTCCTAGTCATTCAACAAACACATACTGAGTGCTCTCAGTGTGTTGGGAACTTTGTTTGGCACTGGATTTACAAAGCTTAGTGAGCTCTGCCATGGAGCTCCGTGTCCATGGGGGAGACATGATTGTGACAAGTAGTCACAAAGACATGAAAAAGGTACCACAGGAGTGCAGAAAAGGGGTCTTCACTTCTGCCTTGGAGGGGAGTCAGGAAAGAGAAGAAGAATGGATCTTCAAATTGGGTCCTGAAGGAAAAATTGGAGTTTTCTGGGTCAGGGTGAAGGCATCTCTCTTCTTATGACCACCTTGCTAAAATTTCTGGTCTTGCTATCTCCCTTCTATTCTTTTTTTTTGTATCATTAATATAAAATCACATGGGCAACATTGTGGTTACTAGATTCCCCCCATTATCAAGTCCCCACCACATACCCCATTACAGTCACTGTCCATCAGCGTAGTGAGATGCTATAGAGTCACTGCTTGTCTTCTCTGTGCTGTACTGCCTTCCCCGTGCCCCCCCCACATTATGTGTGCTAATCATAATGCCTCTTATTCCCCCTTCTCCCTCCCTCCCCACCCATCCTCCCCAGTCCCTTTCCCTTTGGAAACTATTAGTCTATTCTTGGGTTCTGTGAGTCTGCTGCTGTTTTGTTCCTTCAGTTTTTGCTTTGTTCTTACGCTCCACAGATGAGTGAAATCGTTTGATAAATTGTCTTTCTCCGCCTGGCTTATTTCACTGAACATAATACCCTCTAGCTCCTCTCCCTTCTATTCTTACGTCTGACCTGGTGGCCTCTAACTCCCACACCAGATGGTCTAGCCTCTACTTCTTCCTCAGATGACCTCACTTTCTCAGGCTTCCGTTCTCCCTGCCTCTTCCCCACAGGTGACGCCCTTGTCCTTGCTGAGCCTCCGATTCAGGTGCTCCTGCCTGAGGCCTGGGCGCAGCTGGCTGCAGCTTCCTCCGTCTGTGAGGCTGCCAGCAGTGCCCTCACTGGGTCAGGAAGGAAGCACAACACGGACCCCCTGGAAACCCTAGAGCCTGCCCTGCAGTGAACTGAAGGGGCCCAGCCCAGTTCGGCCCTCGGGGGCTTGTTGAGGCAGCAGCACAAGGGGTGAGAGGAGAGCCCGGCTCCAGGGACACCAGCAGCCTCAGACTCTCTACTTTGGGGGATTCTTGCTCTTGGTCCAGTGGTCTCCGTTTTCACTGGTATATTCAGATTTCAGAAATAAAACTAAATGTCTTGTTCTGGAAAGTTAACTTTTCAAACTCAGTAGATCAGGCTCAATAGATCAGAGGTGGGACAAGATGGGTGGCACGGGTTGGTTCCAACAGCAGCTTTGTTCCTTCACTTCTCCCTCACCCCCAACCCCATCTCACTGGCCTGACATAAACCTGTTCCAGCATCTCTATATCCCCCACCTCCAACACACAGGTGCTGCATTCATGTGCATACACTCCACTCCTACACAGAATCACACAAACAAGGAGAGGAACTTAGGTAATTCCAGGGCAAGAAGGAAGAAATTGTGTCCCCAGCATAGGACACCCAGACAAAGACAATGCCCATTAGGCACGACAGCATCCTTATCACTAGAATGAATGCTACATCCACGCATTAGAGCATGAACTGAGAGTTGCATCCCCTGCTCAGGTTTGTAAGGGGAACATAAGGAGCTCTGGGGGGTGCTGAACACCCTTTGGTGGTGAGACCCAGCAAACACTAGAAGCCTGTCTGCCCATTTGAGACTTCAGATGTCACTTGTTTTGACTAATCAAAGGCACCCTCGCTCATCCCAGACCCATGCCAGCTCTTCAGTGCCTATGACACATGCCTCTACTGGCAGAGAGCTGGCTCCCCCTTGTGCCGGGGACGTACCCAGGTGACAGACACCCAGGAACTCTCTGAGGATAGAAACCTCTCTGAATCTCACTTGAACCTTTAGGCAGGAGCTTGAATGCTAAGGAGCCAAACAGATTACAGCTTTATGAGGATAGAGTAACCCACCTTTTAAAGGCAAAAAGGACCCACAAGGGTCCTCTGGGTACCTGTGGGCCTCCAGCCTCTATCTGAGCTCACTTTTCCTGTTCTCCACCTCCATTTACATTGCTACATTAGGTCTTCACCAATGCCCCTTCCCTCACCACCACTGCCATTGTGCCTTCTGAGTATCCCCCTTTGGTTTTCATCCTCTACAAACCCTTTTTCCTAACAACTCAAGATGGGAAGTTAAGAAAGGAACCTGCAAAGGCTCTCTGCTTTCTTTACCCACAGCTCTCTCCCGTGTGCTTTTCTTGGGTAAATTCCTCTCTCATCTTGGCATCATGAGAGGGTCAAGGCAGAGAGGATAGCCAGTTCTCTAGGGCCAGAGGGCTGAAGCACCCCTTGATGGTGTTGAGGCCACTAACACGTGCAGTAGCCCCACTCCCGCATGTGGAATGTATATGATTCAGGGTCAGATTTTCCAAGGCTGGATTCAGGAAAGCTGCAGAAGTCCAAAGTTTTTTTTTTTTAATTTACCAAGTACTTGGATGGTACAAAGATATCAAGTGAATTCAATTCTTATACAATGGCATGTGATATTCAGGTGTTATGAGCAAAGGGGAGTAACTGCTGGTTACACTCTGACATTGTGGAGACAAGCATGGCTATGATCTGAACCCTACCCACTAGGAACTCACAAGCATATATGAGGAGTTTGAAGACAAGACAGAGAGAGTTGAAGTGGATTGGAACAGCAGGCTAGGTATACACAGCTGCCAGAATTATTCTGAAGATTACACAGTAAGCCAAGAATCAAGGAAAATTTTGGGAGAAGGGAGGTTGAGGTGGGGTGAGGGAAGATCCAAGAAAAACCTGGGACTGTTCAGAGGCTTGCACTAGTGCATGGATCCAATATCAGGGAGTCAGGTCATTGTCAGTGGAACCTGACCTCTAGGCCGAGCTATAGAGCTTCAAAGACATTCTAGAACTATCCAGAGACAAACAGTAGGGTACAACTTCTACCATTATTTTGGAGAAAGCAAAAATTTGAGGGTGAGAACAGCTAGAGAGTAGCCCATTATCCACACAAGGGGGTCATTATGCTGAGATGACTACAGGCTCTATCCTAGAAGCCTGGGCTGGATTGTGGAAGGTGAAGGAAACAGTCTCCTGCTGGATAGACATATGGACTGGACCAAAAGTACTAGGTGAAAGGACAGATGACAATTTGGACATTTCACATACTTCAAACTTAATATATTAAAAAATGGAACTCATTATCTCTCCTCCAAATCAGGTATTCTCTTCATAATGTAGGTGGTCTTGGATACTAGATAGGCTTGGGCCAGGTCACATGGGGTGGTGAGGCTGAAGGAGGATGTTGGCACCAGGTAGGAAATGGAGGGGTGCCACCCAGGCTCCAGGGAAGGGCCCTGTAAGCCCAGCAAAATATCTAAGATCTGATCCAACTCAGGGGGGGATTGGACAGGTGGGTCAAGTCCGAGGGCTGAGAGGACAGGCACTGCATCTGGGCGGCGTAAAGCGCTTCCATCCTGGAAGAGAGACAAACTGGGGCAAGCTGTCCGCTGTAGCTGGGGTGCTATGGCGTGGGAGAAAGAGACAGGAAGAGTAACCTGGAGCATCTTGTAGCACCAGAAAGTAAAATGCTCATAAAAACATAAGGATGGGCATGGGGAAGACAGTGTAGCACAGAGAAGACAAGCAGTGACTCTATAGCATCTCACTACACTGATGGACAGTGACTGCAATGGGGTGGGGCGGGACTTGGTAATACGAGTGAATGTAGTAACCACATTGTTTTTCATGTGAAACCTTCATAAGAGTGTAGTATATCAATAATACCTTAATTAAAAATTGTATGAAAAATGTTAGTAAAAGCTTATAAAAAGTTTTTAAAAAAGGAAAGAAACAAAAAAACAAACAACAAAAAAACAGAAGGATGGGGTCACTTCAAAGAGACACAGGAGCCAATCTGAAAGAGCCCCCAGTGACCCCCAAAGGGATAATCTAAGCAACAAAATAAATAATGTAATATTGTCCTGTAACACAAAGTACAATGTCAGAATGCGGAGTTCATACCGATGACTGAAACAACTGAATGAATAAAAGGAGACAAATCTTCCCTACACAGGAACTCCAAATTATGTAGATATATTCCACTGCAGGAGATGGAGCTTAATAACCCTTACTCTCCACAGCTCCAGTGTGGGCTACACTTAGCAGCTTGCTTCCAAAGAACAGACTGTGGAAAGAAAAAACGAGTAGCTTCACAGTGGGGAAACCTGGTGAGCACTGCCTGAATCAAGTGATAAAGATTAGCAGCACCAGTCCATACCATCTCCCACCTGCCACGATGTAATAAGAAGGGCTTGTCGCCTCTGTGGAATCCTTCCCAAAACACATAGCCTTAATCTAAGCATAAGAAAAACATTAGAGAGACCCACAATTAAGGACATTTTACAAAGGGCCTGCCCAATAGTCCTCAGAATGGTCAGAGTCATAGAAAACCCAGAAAAACTAAAAACTGTAACAGACCAAAGGAGACTAAGGAGGCCTGGCGACTAAACACAGTGCGATGTCCTGGTCTGGACCCGGACAGAAAAAGCAGGAGTGGAAAAACTGGTGAAATCTGAATGAAATTTGGAATTTAGTTAATAGTAAATGTACTAAGTTAATTGCATAGATTTGACAAATGTACCAACATTAGGTGTTAACCTCATACTGGAACTCATGTGCTATCTTTGCAACTCTTCTGTAAATCTAAAATCACTGCAAAATAAAGTTTATTTTAAAAAGTAAAGTTAAAATTTCTGACTACAAAAATGTGTATGTGGGAAGGGATAAACCGAATTAAATATTCCAAGGGTCTTGATTTATCCATAAAGAGGATAAAGGTTTTGATTAATTTAAGAATTTGATAGGTTAAATCTGCATATTGCATTTTAAGAGGTATCCAGTATAAATGGAGTTGGCAAACATTTTCTATAAGGGATAGATAAAAGTATTTTAATCCTTTCTGGCCCCCTATAGTCTTGGTTGGAACTATTCAGCTCTACTGTTGTAGCATGAAAGCACACATAGACAATTTGTAAAACAGGTGTGGCTGTGTTCCAATAAATCTTTATTTACAAAACCAGGCAGCAGGCTAGATTTGACCCACAGGCCATTGTTTGCATAAACACAAATGTAGTGTAACTTCCAATTAGAAAAAGGGAAAACAGAATAGTCAATTAAGCAATACTTAGTTATCTAAATAAAATGCAAGAAAAGAGAAAAGAGATGTAAAATAGTACAAAATAGAAAGTACAGAGTAAAAAGGTGGATTTTGATCCAAATACTTTAGTGTTAATTAAATGCAAATGGAATACGTGCTCCAGTTAAAATCTGTTTGTTTTAGAGGTGTCTCTTGCAAATAGCATATATTTAGATTTTGTTTAGTTTGTATCCAACATTAAAAGGATATAGAAAAGTTGAAAGTAAAAGAATGGCAAAAGATATAACATGCAAATACCAACCAAAAGAAAATCGTTCTAGCAATATTAATATCAGATAAAATTACTTAAGGCAAAAAGTATTACTAGAGATAAAGAGGGTCTTCATAGTGATAAGATTTAAATTCAGCAGGAATAAATTATGATTTAAAATAATTAAAAATACATAAAGCAATTCTTTCCTTCCCTTTCCCTTTCTTTCTTCTTTTCTTTCATCTTGTTGCCACCACAGATCCGAAAACTAAGAAACATGAAAAAAAATGGTCACAGTAAAACGGTCATCAATGGAATAATGAAAAAAATATATACAGTGAAAATCTGCAGTAGTCAAAGGAGAATAAATCCACAGCTAGGGGGGAGATTTTGTCTTAGTAATTGGTAGTAGAAAGCAGACAAAAGCTTAGGAATAATATAGATTTGGATATTAAGATAGGCAGAATTGACCAATGAACATACAGATACTATTCCCCCTTGCCCCCCGACCAAGGCAGAAGGGGAAGCTCTGGAGAGAAACTCTTTTTTAACACTTGTAGAATGCATTTTTAAAGCAAGCATAGAACTTTTTTCATTGACCACAACTGGGGATGAAGTCTTAAAACACTCAAAGGGTGGAAATTAAAGTATTACTCTGATCACAACGCAACTTTGTTAAAGAACTATAAAATCCCAATGTCTAGAAATTTCAAAACAAGTTACTAAATAAGCTATGAATTAAAGAAGAAATCATTATGGAAAATAGAAAATATTTGGAATAGAATTATAAAAATTCTACATATCATAACTTGTGGAATGAAGCCAAAGTAATACTTAGAAGGAACTTTATATCCTCAGATGCATGTATTAGAGAAAGGAGGGCTAAACGCAGACAATTTAGGAATTCATATCAAGGAAAAAATGCAGCAAAATAAATCCAAAGTAAGCAGAAATAGTTGTATGCCGATTATATCTCAATACACCTAGGAGAAAAAATAAAGACATAAGGAAATACTAAAGACAAAGGCAGAAATTACTGAAATAGAAAAATATACAGAAGGTTGGCTCTTTGAAAAGATTAAAACTGACAAATCTCTAGCAAGACACATCAGAGAAGAGGAAAAAAAACAGAAAGAAAACACAAACAACCATTATCACAAGAACAAATGAGACAGTACTACATTTTGATACTTTATTTCAATACATTTGAATATGTAAATCACATGCAAAATACTAGAAAATATAACTCGCCAGAGTTACTAAAAAAAAAACCAAATGCCTATGCATGTGAGCCCACAAGAGTGTGTGTGTGTGTGTGTGTGTGTGTGTGTGTGTACACTCAATAATGACACTATCTGCCTGGAGACAGCACCAGATTTTAGATTAAGGGCTCCATCTGACAAGACTTCCCTCCACCCCCACCTCCAGATGCCAGTTGCCAGCCCCAGGCTGTTCTCTGTACTTCTGACCAACCAGCTACTGATTGGAGGTTCCTACAACCTCCCCCTTAGGTTCAGTTTGCTACACAGGCTCACACAACTCAGGAAAACACTTACCTTTGCAAGTTTTAATAAAGGATACTGTAAAAGATACAAGGTAACAGCCAGATGAAAAGATACACAGGGCAAAGTCCCAAATAAAGGAGCTCCTATCCTCCTGGAGCTTGATGCTTCCCTAAGTGGCATGTGGAAGCTTTCCTGTTCCCCAAGAATGGAAGCTCTCTCCAACAGAGCAGCAGGATGCAAGAGAGTGAGATGCCCTTCTCATGGATTTTGTAAGAGTTTCATTACCTAGTCACAACTGACTAAATCATGGCCACTGGCTGTTTCAACCACCCCCACCATCAGGTGGGGTCCAAAAGACTCTCACTAACATGACAAGACACCCATTTCACCATTAAGAGGTGCCATTGAGGAGGTAAAAAATTTGTTGGTGACTGAAATGGCATCACGACGAGGTGCTGTGGAAATGGTAATAAAGGATGTCGTGGCAGCACAAGAAGCAGCAGCATGAGGGCAGACTTCCAGGTGTCATGGGGCAGGTGAAGGATGTAGAAGAGCCATCAGCCTCAGAAATGGAGGAGCGGAGGTTTGACAAACAGGTGGGGGTGGAGGCCCTGTCAGTGCTGGAGGCATTTCAACCCCTCCTGGGTTGAAACTCCACCTGGTTGAAAGCTGGTGGGAAGCCAGAAGGAAAATAAAAATGACTCGGCAACCATGGGTTCTTCCAGAGGAGGTGCAGCGCCCCCCCAGGCAGTGGAGCACACTATGCTCTGCTCCTATCCTCAGGCTCAAGCAATGAGCCTTCTGACTTCGAGCCTCATTTGTTCTTCTTTTTCTATTTTCATTAATTGTGAGTTTAGGCTGTTCATTTGGGATTGTTCTTGTTTCTTGAGGTAAGCCTGTATTGCTGTATACCTTCTTCTTAGAGTTGCTTTTGCTGTATCTCACAGATTTTGGACTGTTGTGTTGTTGTTTTCATTTGTCTCCATATATTGCTTGATCTCTGTTTTTATTTGGTCATTGATCCATTGAATATTTAGGAGCATGTTGTTAAGCTTCCATGTGTTTGTGGGCTTTTTTGTTTTCTTTTCATAATTTATTTCTAGTTTCCTGCCTTTGTGGCCTGAGAAACTGGTTGACACAATTTCAACCTTTAAAAATTTATTGAGGTTCTTTTTATGGCCTAGTACGTGATCTATTCTTGAAAACGTTCCATGTACACTTGAGAAGAATGTGTATCCTGCTGCTTTTGGGTGGAGTGTTCTGTAGATGTCTGTTAGGTCCATCTGTTCTAATGTATTGTTCAGTGCCTCTGTCTCTTTACTTATTTTCTGTCTGACTGATCCGTCTTTTGGTGTCAGTGGTATGTTAAAGTCTCCTAAAATGAATGTGCTGCATTCTCTTTGCCCATTTAATTGTTAGTATTTGTTTCACATATTTAGGTGCTCCTATATTGGGTGCATAGATATTTATAATAGTTATATCCTCTTGTTGGACTGGCCCCTTTATCATTATGTAATGTCCTTCTTTGTCTCTTGTTACTTTCCTTGTTCTGGAATCTATTTTGTCTAAATACTGCTACTCCTGCTTTTTTCTATTATTTGCATGAAATATCTTTTTCCATCCCTTCACTTTCAGTCTGTGTATGTCTTTGGGTTAGAAATGAGTCTCTTTTAGGCAGCATATAGATGGGTATTGTTTTTTTTAATCCACTCTATAAATCTGTCTTTTGATAGGTGCATTCAGTATATTTACATTTAGGGTGATTATTGATAGATATGTACTTATTGCCATTGTAGACTTTAGATTCGTAGTTATCAAAAGTTCAAGGATAGCTTCCTTACTATCTACCAATCTATCTTAAATTGTTTATTACTCTATTTCAAACACAATCTAAAGGTTCTTTTTTTCTTCCCTTCTTCTTCTTCCTCCTCCACTCTTTATATATTAGAGGTCATATTATGTATTCTTTGTGTATCCCTTGACTAACTTTGTGAGTAGTTTATTTAATTTTGTATTTGCTTAGTAATTAATTGTTCTACTACCTTTACTGTAGGTTTATTTTCTCTGATGACAGCTATTTAGCCCTAGGAGCATTTCCATCTAGAGTTGTCACTTTAAAGTATCTTGTAGAAATGGTTTGGTGGTGCTGAATTCCCTCAACGTTTGTTTATCTGAAAATTGTTTAATCCCTGCTTCAAATTTAAATGATAATCTTTCTGGGTAGAGTATTCTTGGTTGGAGGCCCTTCTGTTTCATTGCATTAAATATATCATGCCACTCCCTTCTGGCCTGTAAGGTTTCTGCTGAGAAGTCTGCTGATAGCCTGATGGAGTTTCTTTTATAAGTGACCTTTTCTTTCTGGCTGCTTTCAATACTCTGTCCTTATCCTTGATCTTTGCCATTTTAATTATTATATGTCTTGGTGTTGTCTTCCTAGGGTTCCTTGTGTTGGGTGATCTCTGCACTTCCATGACCTGAGTGGCTATTTCTTTCCCCAGACTGGGTAAGTTTTCAACAATTATTTCCTCAAACAGACTTTCTATTCCTTGTCTCTCTCTTCTTCTTCTGGTACCCCTATAATGCGAATATTGTCCTGTTTGGATTGGTTGCACAGTTCTCTTACTATTATTTCGTTCCTAGAGATACTTTTTTTTCTCTCTGTTCCTCAGCTTCTTTTATTTCTTTTCTTTAATTTCTATTTCATTTACAACCTCCTCTACCTCATTTAATCTACTTTTAAATCCCCCCATTATATGTTTCATTTTAGATACTGTATGTTTCAAAATTTCTCTTTGTTGAAGTCCTCCTGTAATCTTGAATATTTTTCTGTAAATCTGTTAGCATGTTTATGACTTTTATTTTGAAGTCTTTATCAAGAAGATGGTGATTTCAGTTTCACTAAGCCCTGTTTCTGGTGTTTTTTCTTGAATTTTTGTTTGAACTAAATTCCTCTCTCTTTTTTTAGTATTTCTTGTGGAATAATAAATTTGTGTAGGGGGCGCCCTCTAGTGTGCAGAAGCTCAATTTCCTGTGTGGGAGCCCCAGCTGCTGGCATGTAGTGGGTGTCATGTTCTGCTCCGGCCTGCCACAATGGTGGGGGCGCAGGTGAGTGGAGCCAGTGCCTGCTGGGAGGAAAGAGCTCCTAGGGCTGGGCTGCACATGCATTCCCCAGCTGACCCTAAATAGGGCTCAGCAAGCTAAGGGTTCTCCCCTTGCCTAGCTGGGAATAAAGCTTGATTTCACTGCTGGTTGCAGGCCACGCACCACTGTGGGGAGTCTCTGGGCTGTATTGCCAGCTAGGGGTATGGAGCGTCTGAGGTTCCTGAGGGCTCCCAACATGTTGGGCTGTGGAGATATTGTCCACTGGACCTTTCTCCTAAACAGACAGCACTGTGCGCTCCTTGTCCCCCTGGCATCCCTCTCACTGCTGGGAAGTGTTTTAAACTGCCTGCTCTGTTGTACACAGGTGGCTGGGATCGCAGCCTCCCTGAGTGCTCCTCCCATCTCTGTTGTCCAGCCCCACCAATCAACAGGGCACTGTGCAATGTGGGCTCATGTTCCTGGCACAGATATCCAGGGCCAGGTGTTCACGGTCCTAGGATCCTACTTCCTCCCTGCTCCATTCCTCTTCTTCCTGCCTGTGGGCCAGGATGGGGGAGGACTTGGGCCCCACTGGATCATGGCTTTGTCACCTTACCCTTTTCTGTAGGGTCTTCTCTTCTTCCCCAGATGTAGGTGGTCAGTTCTGCAGTCTTTAGGTTGATTTCAGGCCTACTTGTATTTGCAGTATTTTCGTGTTCTATGTGATTTGGGGAGGAGGTTTTTGCCTTGCATTCCTACACTGCCATCTCTTTTTCCCAGCCAATATGTATTTCTTATAACTCATGATATTACAATAATCCTCAAATAAATTGAATCTGTAGTCAAAAATCTGAGCTCATGGAAGACTCCAGGCTTGTATGGTTTGCTTACAAGTTGTACCAAATGTGGAAGAATCACATAGTTCCAGATTTATACAAACTCTTTGAGAGCATAAAAAAAGGGGAAACATTTCCCAACTCATGAGTCTAGCATAACATTAACCCCAAAAAACATGACCAGAAGAGAACAAAACAGGAAAACTACAGGCTGACTTCACACATGAAAATAGGTAACAAAATTGAAAACAAAATTTAGCAACTGGAATGCAGCAATATATTTAAAGACAAAATGACTAATTAATATATGTAAATCACAATGAAATATCATTATCACATACACCACATTGGCCAAAATTAAGCAGCCAGACAATACACATGTTGACTTGAAAATGGAGCAAAAGGAACTGATAGTCACCACTGCTGGAAGTATTAATTGGCATAACCACTTAGGAAATCAGTTTGGCACTGTCTACTAGAGTTTAAGTTACATGTACTATATAACTTATCCTAGGTAAATACCCAAGCAGCAGGGATCCTTAAAGTGGGGTCCCTGGACCAACAGCATCAGCACCAACTGGAAACTTCTGAGAAATGCCAAATCCCTAGGCTCTGCTCCAGACTCACTCAACCAGCAACTCTGGGGGGGGGGGGGCGTCCATCAATTGGTTTTTTTCACAAGCCCTCCAGATGATTCTGAGGCATGTTAAAGCTGAGAACCACTGCCACATGGAAATACAAATATATGTCCACCAAGGTACGTGGACAAAGACGTTTTTAACAGCACTACTTATGATAGCCCAGCACGGAAGACACGCCAAATGTCCATCAGTATCACACCGGGTAAACAAGTTATAATGCATTGGAATGATAATGGTTATATAAATAGACAATGAAATAATAAAAACTAATGAATCTCAGCGAAACAAAACATCATGGATGACTTTTAAACAAGTGATGAATAAATATTTAACATAAAAACACATTTATATATATATAAACATTCCTATCAAACTGTACACCTGTGTTTTAAGAACCAAAACTGTACCTCAGCCTCTACGCTTTTCTTAGAAATCCACTCCTGCCACATACTGTGTGCACAGCATGACAGGTCTCACTCCTTATAATTATGGTCTTTATACTGACTGCAAATAAATTCGTACTATGGACAGACCGTATTTATTTAACCCCTTCCCTGATGGGCTTCTCAAAAATATTACTTAGGTTGCCCCAATAGACTGAAAATTCTTGAAGATGACAGGCTATGTCTATTTTCTTCTAAGACAGTGCCTGCTATTCAATAGTTATTGAATTGAATTGATTTTCCAATTAACTTTCTGTAAAAAAAATTGCCCTAACCACTTAGTTCATCTTTGTTACAGCATAAGTTGATTTCTTATACATTTTGATTACAGTGAATTAACCCCAGAGCATCCAGTCAATGCTGGATGTCATGGCAACATCAATGTTCTAGACTTGGAAACAAGACCATGGATTCCGGAGTAGAGTGATCCATCACCAGAGGTCATTTAATTTCCCTATGTGACATCTCTTCTCTGTCTCTTTACAACAGCATCTAGGAAATGTGTTGAGTCTTGAGTTAAGAAACCATGTCTCTCCTATTTTCTGAGAGCTCCTACTTGAAATATCCTGGCTTTCTGAAGTGTACATGGCCCTGTATTCTAATGTCTGATTTGGAACACGTGACAACATACCCGGACCTCTACGGAATGGCTCTACAGGACATGCTGGTAGGGCAGCACAGGCCACTTGAAAGGCCTGATCCTTTGAAACCTTCCCTTTATGCTCTCTACTTTATAACAAGCTGTCCAGCCTGACCTTAGAAGATACATAAAGGCCCTCTTCCCTGAGTGTCGGCTGTCAGAGCAGAGCCCAAAGGGAGCTGCAGGGAGGGGCAGCAGATGCGCATGGCTCAGGGAAGAGACTCTGAGCATCACACACGCTGGCTGGTCCCTGTCAGGTTTACCTTTAAATGCCCATTGTGATGCCATCTGCAGCCACAGCCTTGAGGGAGGAAACTGTTTGGCTGAGAGCAGTGTGGGGTTGAGCAATGGCGCCAATTTGGGAGCTCGCAGTTCCACTGCCATCATATCTCAGTCTTCCACTTTTATTCGGTTTCCTTGTTTGGGGTTTTCGGGTGTTCTCCGGGAAAGAGAGCAGAGAGCAGGTGGCAGCCAAGACAGACTCAAAGGTATGTGATGCAGCCCTCCCTTGAAACCCACTGCTCCCTGCCCCGGCCCAGGCCCCTGAAGCCGTAGGCTCCCATGCCTTCAGCCATGGAAAGAACTGGATGGGGGGAAGAGGGGAATTGAGTTAGTGCCTATCTCAATCCTTTCCCCTTCATTTCAACAAATCCTGAGCAATTATTATACATGACAACGTACTAGACACTGAGGAAGAATATGCTGCCCACCTTCTAGGAGCTCGAGGTTATGTGGGGGAGACAGACAGATGAATACACAGTAGAAGACAGGATATAGTGGTGAGGTAATAGAGGTGTAAGTATTGGTAAAGAGATGAAAGGTAAAAGAATACTTTAAACTAGGGGACTCTATAGAATGTCTTCCAGAGTATTTTGAACTAGGGGGCTCTATAGAATGCCTTCTGCGGGAGCTCAGGTTTGAGCTGTGCTTTGGAGGAAGAGTAGGATTTTTCAGGTGGACATGGTGGACGGTGGAGGGTAGAAGAAAACCTTCCCGACAGAAGGAATAGATTGGGAGAGAGCATGGGAAGCAGGAGAGTGTTGGGTGTGTCTGAGGAGAGGTGCAGACGTCTATCTGGATGGAGTGTAGCGGTGTAGGGAGCTCCGTGAGAGAGAAGGTTGGAAACTGAGAGAAGATGCTGTAGAGGGCTTTGAGTGGCAGGCTGACTACTTCGTGTTAATATTATTCTGCATGCGACTGAAAGACTCAAAGACCTTAAAGCCGGGTAAACACGTGCCTAGAGCTGTGCTGCTCAAACCTGAGTGTGCATGTGAGGCGCCTGCTTAAAAAGCAGATTCTGGCTCAGTAGGTATGGGGCAGGGATGGAGAGTCTGCCTTCCTAACAAGCTCCCAGCTGACGCTACCGCTGTTGGACCAGGACCACACTGTGTGAGGCCTTAAAAGAGCTCCAGTTAAGTGTATGTGGAGTTTCTGGAGTTGCGAGGCCAGTAGGAGGCTGTGCTCACCACTTAGTGGGAAGGAGGGAAAAGGAAATAAAAGAAGCAGACAGTAAAGTGAAAAAGAGGAAGTGGTTTGACTCCCCAAACATTTATCACCCACCCCTACCCCCACCCCCACCATGTACAAGGCTGTCCTCTGGGCCCTGTGGACACAACCTAAACGGAAGGGACAAACATCTCTGCCCTTGGGGACATGAAAGGACAGGGGAGCTACAGGGCAAGTCTTCCTGTGGGAAGTGGCAGGAGGAGGGGGAAGGGTCTGTGTCTTGTTTCCCTGATTGGACCTCAAATTCAAAGCATTACTTATAAACATCATCCTTTCCCGACGAAGACTGTATTCCTCCTTGCCTCCCCTGTTTAGTACATTGCCTGACATATAGTAAGTGTTCCATATGTGTTTGTGAAATGAATGAATGACTTCTCGATTTTAACCCTGAATGACTGACAAGAGGCTGGCATTTTAAACAACATAGGTGCCATTAGATTTAGACAGAAGTTGTGAGTGTTGTAGGAGGCAGAGGATGGACTACTGTATTTGCAGTGCTTGTAAAGTTTATGTGGAGATAGTCATCAAGCAGCTCACATTGCTGGTCTACACTTGGTGTTGTCCAGTCTGGTGGGCCCTGGCCTCCTGCGGCCATTCCAGTGTAAGTTAATCCAAGTGAAATAAGATTAAAAATCCTTAATTGTGCTATCTACATTTCAAGGGCTCCTGTGTGGTTTTCGGCGGCATCCTATGGGGCAGGGTAGATAAAGAATATTTCATTATCAGAGAAAATTTTATTGGGCAATGCTGGCCTAGTCTCTAGATCCTGGAGAGAGATAAGGTTATCCATATATTTAACCACAAAGTGCCCCCATCTTAACTAAGACTAAGTCTATGCACAGTCCCCTTACTGCTCTCCTACAATCTTTTCCGGCCTAGAGCACAGGCCCTGGCTCTACACCACCAAAGCCCAACACACGCAGAACTTCCCAAAGCTGACTGGGTCACTTTGTAAAAGTTGCTAAGTAAACAAACAAAATCTCTCCACATTTCCCAAACTTTTTGGATTCTCAAACTTATCTCACTGTGAAAATTTGTCAACCCCCTTAGGAATTTAAATATCATTTTGTCTCTTTCCATAATATAAGTGATTTTAGGAAAATAATATTTCATTTTAAAGGAGCATGTTTTTAAAAATTGCAGAGTTCATTTAACAGCGCTGAAAGACACATGTCTAGTTTTTACCATGTAACAAGTGATGTGTGATATTTGACTTTACTTAAAACAGTTATGAATTGTTCCACAACACTTGAGTATAAGAAAGGGCAAATATGTCTCTTTGCCTACATCAGATATAATCCAGCTTTAGCCTCCCGTCACCTAGGTTGGCAAAAAATTCCAGTATCAGCTTCTTCTCTGCAGCCTTTGGGTTGTGTAAGAACCCTGCAGTTTGTGCAGATGTCACCCCAGAGAGCAGCGGGCCGGGTCCTTCAGCCATGGGGACAGCTGTTGCTTTTCTTCTTTGCCATCTGAAGGCAAGAACCGTGACTCAAGTCCTGTGTGCCAAGCTTGGTCACAGAGCCCTCTGAGCTTGGCCTCTGCTAAGGCCCTAGGATCTACTGCATCTGAGCTCTTGGCCCCAGCGGGGAGGGCTGAATCCCCTCAGGCTCAGGGCCTTAGTGCCCTGTGGACCCGCAGCTTCAGTGTTGCTTCCCACCTTCAGGGAGCCAGCTTTCCTCCCCTCCTTTCCACACCCCAGGGGCACTAAACGCTGGGCTTCTGGCACAATTCAGTGTAATATCCTCCACAGGTCTAGCCTTAAGTGAGGGCTGTCTCTGAGGTTCCTGCCAATTTTTTCAGCACCAATAAGCTAACTCCCTACTGTGGATCAGGAGAACCAAGACCTTGGGAATAAGGGCCTGGCTACCTTCTCAGTGAGGGAAACATTAGTTCCTTTCCCAGAAGGATGCAACCATAAAACCGAAGTGTAGTGTAAATACTCAATGTCACTCTGCTACATAAAGTAATTAATAATGTTTCTTAGTCCATGTTTATGTAAGAAAAAGTTTGTCAATAAGTGAACTTTTTATTAGAGTAAAATTATATACTGTAAGAGGCACAGATCTTAAGTGTACAGTTTGAAGAGTTTTGATCCATTCATACATGCATTAACAAGCATCCCGATCACAGTATAGGACTGCCACATTCTGGAAAGTTTCTTCATGGTCTTCAATAGTCAGTTCCCCCTTCCACTCAGAGACAACCTCTGTTCTGATTTCGATGTGATGGATTAGTTTTGTCTCTTCTTGAACCTTGTAAAAATCGAACCATGTGCTATATACTCTCGTGCAGCTGTGGGTGAGCATGGTTTTGGGATTCATGAATGTTGTTGACAAATTTTATAGTTACATTATGTCATGCTTGTTATTTTGGGGCCCAATGTATACTGAAATGTAGAATGAAATTTAACTACCTGTGATGGCAAAAAGTTTCCTTTTATGACGCAGTGGTTGGAATTCTTTCATGTTGCATTTGCATTTCAAAGAGTCCGTTGTTCACTTTTTATAATTAAAAAATATTTCTACCTACATGACTAAGTAAGGTTTCAGGATGTTAACTATAAGTAACACATTATTGATGTGAACCCCTATTTCCTACAGGGGAATTGCTTGGCTACTTGATAAATATGTTTAAGTTTAGCAGATGATGCCAAACAGTTTTCTAAAATGATTATGCCAATTGACACTCCTGTGAATAAATGTGAGATTTCTAGTTCGTCCACATTCCCCAAATTCTCAATAGTATAGAGCTCTTTTTCTCACAGTAGTACAACTCCTTTCTGGTTCCTGGACCCAATTCCTGAGTGTGTGTGTGTGTGTGTGTGTGTGTGTGTGTGTGTATTTATCTGTCTTCCCTCCCACCACACCAAGCAATTCGCTAACACCAGCAGTGAGCAGTGTGTCAGAGCTCAACTCAATTCTGATGCTCTCTGCCTGGAGACAGCACCAGATCCCCAAAGTTAAGGGCTCCATGCTACAAGACTGCCCTCCACCTCCAACTACAGACACAGCTACAAGCCCCAGGCTGTTCCTTGTACTTCTGACCAGCTTGCTACAGACTGGAGGTTCCCATGACCTCCCCCTAGTGATCAGTTTTCTAGACGGGCTCATACAACTCAGGAAAACACCTAGGTTTATCAGTTTAATAAAGGATACTGTAATGGATACAAGTTAACAGCCGGATGGAGCTTGGGGCCTGATTCGGTGGAATGTGGAAGCTTTCCAGGTCCTCAGGTGTGGAAGCTCTCTCCAACAGAGATGCCCTTCTCATGGGGTCCTGTGAGGGTTTCATTGCCTAGACGTGATTGACTGAATCACTGGCCATTTGCTGATTCAATCTCCTGCCCCTGTCCTTGAGTGGAGTCCCTAAGTCTCTCATTAACATGGCAAGACACCCATTTCACCTTTAAGGCTTTATAGTTTTTTTGGGAACTGTGGATGATGACCAAAAATACCTGGGAAATACATATTTGGTCATATGAATGACCAAAGGTTTTATTTCATATGACTCATTATCGCAGTCTGGCCTTCAAACAGAGATTATTTACAGCAAAACAATCATACCCATCACAGCACTTACATCTGGCATAGCATTTACTCAACAGATAACTGTACCAACGGCAATAGGCCTAGCATTTGAAGTAGCCAGTGTGGGATGGAGACAGGTTTAAAAAGACAACTTATTTGTCGTATGAAGCCATTACAGACATTTTTATAATGGCCCAGTTCATCCTATCTTATGACCACAGTTTCTCCCAGATCGATGTAACTCAGGTTTGCAGGCTGCCAATTCATCCTTGTTAGGTTCCAAACACAGAGTTGATATTGGTAAACATACAGCTTCACCTTCGGGACATCTGGCATGCTTTTGCTGAGAGATATTATTCTCTTGCTCTGAGCCTCTCATGAGATATTAATAAAATGTTGGATTTCCCTCATTGTGTAACCCACTTATTCATCCCTTTACCCTCAGCTATAATTTCTCCTTTCCTCCATTTGTCATTTATCTTTACCCAGACTTTCCCCACCTGTGGAAGAGACATGAGGTTCGGCTAGACGGCTGGCAGCAGTACCAGTCTAGCAAGTGCCTTCCCCCCAGTCCACTCCCACTCATGGAGGGTAGGGTTACACGGGTGCAGAACGAGCGGGGCCTGTCCCGGCCACTAGGCGGCGCAGCTGCGCTCCCTGTCAGACCCCACTTGGCCAGACGGGGGGAAGGCACAATCCACGCCATCAGGCCCTTGGGAATTCTGACATAAAGGCTTGAGGGCATGGTTACAGGTTCTTGCTTGGTAACCTTCCCTGCTTCTGGCACCCGCAGTTGCAGCCCTGGTCCTGGAACCACTGCATCCGGTAGGAAAGTTGCGGTGATGTGGGGAAGAACTGTGTAGTCACACCAGCATCCTCCGCCACCCCTCTCCCCCAGGTCCCCTGAAAAGCGGAGGAATCTATCCAGTCGGGGCCCTCCCTTAGCCCCCTCATGTTAAGTGGAGGACACACTCTTGAAGGCATGTAAGCCAGCCCCTCACGCTTTTTATCTCCCCCCATTTTAGGGTGATTATCGATAGATATGTACTTATTGCCATTGCTGGCTTTAGATTCGTGGTTACCAAAGGTTCAAGGGTTGCTTCTTTACTATCTAACAGTCTAACTTAACTTTCTTGTTAAGTTATTGTAAACACAGTCTGATGATTCTTTATTTCTCTCCCTTCTTATTCTTCCTCCTCCATTCTTTATATACTAGGTGTTTTATTCTTTGCCTTTAGTTAGTATTTGGATGGTCTGCTTTCTTTGCTATGATTTTATTTTCTCTGGTGACCTCTTTTTAGCCTTAGGGGTGCTTCCATCTAGAGCAGTCCCTTTAAGATATCCTGAAGAGGTGGTTTATGGGAGACAAATTCCCTCAGCTTTCGCTTGTCTGGAAATTGTTTATCTCCCCCCATTTTAGACAGCAAATGTTTCAGCTGCCCATTCCAGTTTCCCATTAAACCATTGCTCTGAGGATGACGTGCAGCGTGTCACACCCATCTGATGGGATGTCTCTCGGCCCACTGGTGGATGTCATGGACTATAAAATGTGTCCTTTGGTCTGAAGAGATGTAACTTGGTGCAAACTGGTACAGTCTCTTTTGTTCTAATCCTTTAATGGTATTTTGAGCATTTGCATCTACCATCAGGTGTGCAAGCCCAGTCCAGAATAAGTGTCTATTCCAGTTAGGACCCATTTATAGCCCCACAGCCTACTGGCACTGGTCCAATGTAATCCACTTGTCAGCTATGTGGGGGGCCTTCCCCTCCAGGGAGTTTTCCCCATAGCTACCTGCAGTCTTTGTCTCTCCTGCTGACAGACAGAACAGTTCTTGTTGGCATTGTGTGCCTCACAGGGTGCAAGAGGAATATGTCTAGATTCATCCTATCTCTGCGTTGCTGCAGCTCCCCCATGTCCACCCACGTCATGGACACAGGTGGCCGCCTCGAGGGAGCACAGCAGCCGGTCTGCTTCACGGTTCCAATGACCTTCCGATCCCGGAAGCAGGTTCTTCCGACGGGCATCAATGTCCTACTTTAATGTGCCCCTTGAATTCCCAGAGTGATTTCCATGGGGCTGAACCCCACATGGGCATTCCTTTAATAATCCACTTCTCCACTGCCCATTCACCCGACTAGACAGCCAGGCCATTGGCTACAGCTCACGAGTCGGTAAAATCCAACCATAGGGCCTTATCATAGTTCAGTTCTTGCATCACTGCCAGGAACACAGCATGCACTGCGGCCCACTGGGCTGACTTGTTCTTGCCTTCCTCAGCCAGACTCTTGTCATCCGCGGGTCTTGATGCAGCAGCTTTCCATACAGGACACTGTCCGTTCATCTTGGAGCTGCCACCTGTAAACCAAGCAGCTCTTTGCTGCTCAGCTGAGGGCTCTTCACAGGGCACAGCCCACGGAGCGATCGGTTCTGGCAGCTCCTCAGGTGGCTCCACAGCTGGTCCTACAGGAAAAGAGGCCACCTGCTCATGGATACTGTGTGCGCCTCCTTGCATTCCCCCGGCAGCCTGCTCCTTTCGGAACCACTTCCATTTTATTACAGAACTCTTCAATGGCACTGCCTTCCTATTGGAGTGTTTCTCTGACATCACCCAAGACATTATGGTTATTAGGTTTCAAGATTATTTTACATCCCAGTCATCGAGGCGGTCTCAATTAATGCCCAATAGCATGCTAATTGTGTCTCAAATGGTGTGTACCGGGCAGCAGCATCTGGGCATTTTCTGGGGCAAAATCTCTACGGGCATTGCTGGAGGTGCTCATGGGCTTTTGCCACAAGCTCCACAAGCTCCAGTCTGCATGGGTCCAGGAGGCAGATGCTTCCAAAATCACATCTGAGTGGGGGTCAGAAGGGCCCAAAGGTGCCAGTGGTGTGACTGCCTTTTGTCATTTAGACATGGCCTGCTTTTGTTCAGGTCCCCACTCAAATGCAGCTTTCTTTTGTGTAGTCTTAGAGATGGGAGACTGCAATATTCCCACCTGTGGAATATGCATCCTCCAAGATCCAAATAAACCAACCAGACGCTGGGCTTCTTGTTTGACTCTAAGGGTGGGCAGTGACAGCAGTTTATTCTTCGTCACCTGCAGAATATCCCAGGTGGCTCCTGCCTGCATCATGCCTAAGAATCTCACTGTAGGAACAGGCGCTTGGGCCTCTGCTGGGTTTATTAACCAGTCCAGCTTGGTCACGTGTGTCATTATCCCATTCAGATCAGTCCTAGCCTGCTCTTCTGTTTCCGACATTATCATAACATCATCAGTATAGTGTGTTATTACACTCGATCCCTGTATTGAGGTCTCCAATCCCTCCTCACCAAGTTGTGACAATAAGCTGGTGAGTTCAGATGATCCAGTGGACAGCACAGTAAAAATAAATTGGAGTTCTTCCCACATGAAGGCAAACTGTGGTTGGCTCTTCTCAGAGATGGAGAGACAGGGGAAAGCATTTGCAAGGTCCATCAGTGAGCACCAGCCTCCTTCAGCCTGTTGTATTTTCTGTATGGTTGAGACCAGGTCTGGAACTGCTGAGGCTATGGGCCATACCAACTCTATTTAATCACAGCATACACCACATCCTGTGTAACAGGAATATTCAGAGGGTTAGTATCTCGGTCCATCACAGAGCCAATCCCACATGGCTTGCATGCCAAGCACGTCAGTGGCTTCATCTGGGGTGTTCCACTTGGCATTCACAGGGGGAGCTGTGCAGTCCCCATTCTCAGTGTAAACAGACCTCACAGTGTTTTTTTATCCAGTCCACCAGGCTGGCTGTTCCCTTGGGAATAAGCTCCTGTGTGTCTGGACCACCTACAGCCATCTGTGGTTGTTCCGTAGTGAGCTATGGGTCCTGCATCAGCCCAAACATGCTCTTTCATGTGAAGCATTCAAAACCCTAGACAGCTCCAGACTGGTTTCTCTGGCATCCACTTTAGTAAAGGTTCCTCAGGAAGCTGGTGATGCCAAGCCACATAATGAGTCAGTTACTTTACACTCTTTCCCTGGTTTCAGTCATTTTCTGGTTTTCACCTCCCCCTACATTAACGATCTTCCTGGAGACCAGATTACCACTTCCTGTTGCTCTGATATAATTTTCCCTTTTTTAGGTGGCTCTGAAGCTAATGTCTGAAGCTCAGATTGGCCCAAATCCCAGCCTGGTTCGGCATCAAGGCCTGACCCAGCACTTTCTCTGTCACCTTGGCCGCCACAGGCAGTGATACCCAGGGAACCGTATGCGTAGCCTGCGCAGTTTGCATGTCCTCACTTACCCGCTGAGCCACCTCCGCAGGAGTGTGGTCTACTGCCATTTCTAAATTCCACCGGTAACTTCAGCCTTCAGTAACTGATCACAGCGCAGCTGTTTCATACCCCGGGTGACTGGGTACCAGCCAGGCAACAACTGCTCCCCACCCCCTGCTCTTTCGTTCTTTCTCTTGAAAAATGTTTCTGTGACCCCGGGCTGTCCTGGCAAATCCCACTACTCTGACACCAAATGTATTTTTATTTATACACAGCAATTGTCCATCTCCTTTGGGGTCCCAGGCCCCTATTCCAGTGTTTGTGTGCTGGCGGACAGAGGGTGCCTTCCCACGCACCACACCAAGCAATTCCTGAACACCAGGAGGGCGGCCCAGAGCTCAACTCAATTCTGACACCATCTGCCCAAAGACAGCACCAGATTCCCATGTTCAGTAAAGGCTTTGTCCTGCAAGACAGCCCCCCCTACTCCTACCCCACCCCTGTCCAGTTGCTGGGCACAAGCCCCAGGCTGCTCCCTGTGCTTCTGACCTATTGGTCACAGATTGGAGGTTCCCACAACCTCCCCCTTAGGTTCGATTAATTTGCTAGAGGGCCTCACAGAACTCAGGAAACACTTAGGTTTATCAGTTTAATAAAGGATACCATATAGGATACAAGTTAACAGCCAGATGAAGAGAAACATAGGGCAAGGTCCTGAATAAAGGAGCTTCTATTCTTGTGGAGCTTGGGGCCTGGCTTGGTGCCATGTAGAGGCATTCTGGTTCCCCAAGCATAGAAGACCCCTCTGACCAAGAAGTAGGATCCAACCGGGCAGAGAAGGCAAAGCAGAGCAGAGAGAGAAAGAAAGCAAGCTCTTCTCACTGGTTTTGGGAGGGCTTCCTTGCATAGTCACGACTGATTAAATTATTGACCATTGGCTGATTCTGCCTCCTGCCCCTGCTCTTGGGTGGGAGGGTCCCAAAGTCTCTCATTAATGTGACACAACAGCTGTTTCACCTTTAAGACTGTAGTGTTTTCAGGAACTGTGGGTGAAGAACAAATATACGTGGGAAATATGTACTTGGTCATAAGAATGAGCAAATATGTACTTTTTATAACTCATTATATCACACTGGGTCATATGGTATTTCTATTTTTAGTTTCAATTTACATTCCCACCAACAATGAAGGCAGGTACCTTTTTTCCACATCCTTGCCAATACTTGTTATTTTTTGTCTTTTGCATAACGGCCATTCTAATGGGTATGAGATGGTATCTCATGTGGTTTTGATTGGCACTTCTCCAATGATTAGCAGTGTGGAGCATCATTTCATGGTCCTGTTGCCCATCTGTATTTCTTCTTTGGAAAAATGCCTATTTAGGTCTACTGCCCATTTCTTGTTGGGTTGTTTTTTTAATGTTGAATCTTATGAGTTTTTTAATATATTTCAATGTTAATCCCTTACTGAATATATCACTTGCAAATATATTATCTAAGGATGCTACCACTCCAACACCACTATTTTTAAATTAAAGTATTGTTGATATACAATCTTATACTGGTTTCAAGTGTACAACACAGTGGTTCAACATTGTTATTGAATGGATAATGGCCATTCTAATGGGTATGAGATGGTATCAACATGTTATTGAATGTTGAACAGTGGTTTACCCATGTTATTAAATCCTCACTCCCTCTAGTGCAGTTATTATCTATCAACATAGAAAGATGTTACAGAATCACTGACTATCTTTTCCATGCTGTACTACTGTTCAAGACCACTTTTATTTTCAGTTTGGGGGTTTCTGGCTACAAGAATATAAATTATAATTCCACACCACTATGAGGATAGACTCTTGGTTAAAATTCTCAGTGAAGGCTTTTTTGTTTCCCTTACCCAAAGCTCAAGCTTTCTTGTGTGCTGGGCAGACTGTCTTTCTAGCCACCTTTTTACTGATTATGTAGCAATTTGAGAATCCTGGCTTTTTTTCCGAGGGGTCACAGTTCTAAATACCCACTTTACACAGGCACTGTCATTTGTCCAGACCGTGTTGTTAACCCTGGGCCCCCGATGACACTGGAAATGACCCAGGGCATTGACGTTAACAGCTGGCTTTCTACTTTTTTTCACTTCTCTCCTTATTTTTGGCCTGGAAATTTTTCTTCTTCTTTTAGAAGGAGCTCATATTTGCATTTAAAAGAACATGTTTTGTAATGGGAGATTATTGATATCCATGATATGTAGAGAGAATTTGAGGTAAATATATAGGAAGATCATTTGTAAACATATTAACCTGTATTTTATCATCAGTTTTCCTTTTGCTCCTTGTTTTTAATCCGTGGCCCATCATGGGTACAATGAATTCAATAATATATGACTAAGCATTAAAAACACTTTAAAACTGCCTGAAAGCTGGAACTGCCGGTGCAGCCGGGGTGCTCAACTGTAATGAACTCAGCTAACCTGACAGAGTAAGTAAAACTGATCTTGATTGGGTCTGTTCTTTCTCTCTTTAGTCTGTCCTACTGATAAGCTCTTTAAAAGTTAGGCCTAAGATACCTGGCACTCTGTTTTACTTCCCTCACTCTAATAGCTGTCTCTGAGTTAAGTCTCTCTTCTTACTGATTTCCTTACAAGTACTTTAATAGCACTTCAGTCACACTGACATGCTCTGTTGCACCCAGCTCCTCAGGACTCCCTGTGGGATGGGATCAAGAATATACACTGTGGTCAATGGAAAGGAGCCTTCAACAGATCATCAGACACCTGAAAAGTGCAAGGTCAGGGAATGCAGTTACTGGGTGTGGATTCAAAATGTCAAAGCTTTTAAGGTGGAGAACAGAATGGAGTGAAGGAGGAGGGAGGGAGGGAATAGAGTGGGGAGAGAGACAGAGAGAGAGTTTGGGCAGTTGGGGAAAGGTCCAGGCTCAAGGGCAGTTAAAGAATCACTGTTCTGCAGATAAAGGGGAAAGCAACCTTTTTTGTTGTCATTCTCCCTCAGGCCAAAATAGTTCACACTGGAAATGGCTGGTGCCTTCTTCTTTTCCTGACTCAGAGCAAATGGAAACTTTTCTCTTTATTTCTTAGATCCAGTCTTTGGGAATTGTATTCATCTGGACCACAGGGTATGATTTCTTCCTCTGCCTCCAATGTTTTTGGGGCTCAGGAGCCTGTTCTACCCTGTTGTGACTGTAAGAAGGCCAAGCGTTTCCCTGACCACAGCCTCTCCTCTGGATCATCACTCAACAGCTCCAGCTTGTCTCACCTTCCTGTCTTGTCTGAGGGGACAAGCTGGCAACTCCAGAGCCAGAGTTTACCTATTCTGCCCCCAAATCAACCTTCTGGGTTCAGGAGCCAGGGTCCATCCTTGCCTCCTTCCCAGCTCTTATGCTTGGGAAATCAAAATTTCTTCAGGATCTGAAAACTCTTTCACCCTCAAGACCTCAATGCTCTTTTATCAAAACTGCTTTTGAATCCCCAAATCTCTGCAAACAATAGAAATCAAAGGGTGAGAGAAGGAGCAAGAGTCACTTGACATCAGATCATGGGCCAAATCCTACTTCAAAGGAGAGTCCACGATTCCCAAGATGGGCTCCAATTTGGCTCTCTCCTTTGGCTAGGAGGGAGTTAGAGGAACACATGGCTTGGAAGGTTTGTACTTTGCGGGAACAAACAGTGCCTCTGCCAGTGAGGGAATCATGGGCGATGGTTTATTATCTCACTGAGGTTCAAGGAAGAGTCCCTGAACCATAGAAATCCCAACTCCTGCTACCGATGCCCATGGATCAAAGCACAAAGTATAAACAATAGGTCCCCAGACCTTCCATCACTTCATCTCCATGAGAATATCAGAGTGGAATCTGGATTACATGGCACAGAAACAAAACTTCCACAGTCACTCATCCCGGGTAATGTGTCACAACCTGGGGATGGCCCCCAAGTCCTTGGATCCAGGCCTGTGGTTACATCAATGGGCACTTCATCGCCCAAAAGTTTAGGAGTTCACATAATTAAAGAGGAAGTCACTTTCCTGCAGAAGGATCCAAACATGGGCTAGAGCTTAGTATAGAGCAGAGGGCCACAGATCCTCCAGAGGAAAAGATACAACAGCCTAAGGGCCAAGTGACTGATGTGGAGTTGACCCCAAGGCTACCATACCAAGTTACAGGTGGCAGACAGGTAACTCCACTGGCACTGCGTAAAGCCACGGATTCAATGGGGATAATCCCAGAGTCACACTCAGAAGTGACAGAATCTGTGGGTTTGTTCCCAAAGCCATCAAATGAAGTTGTGAAACCAGTGGAAGCCATGGACACAGTGAGTGTGAGCCCACAACTATCACACCAAGCCAAGGAATCAGTGGAGGCCACCCCACGGCTTCAGCAACAAGTTATGCAATTAAAGATGATGATCCCTAGACTACCCAATTGGGTCAAAGGTAACGTGACTAACTCCTGAAGCATTGCTTCAAGTCATGGATTCTATGGGGTTGACTGAAAAACCACATCCTTATAGAGAATCAGTGGGAATGACCCCAAGACCACAATACCAAGCCCATGAGTCAGTGAAAATCAACACTTTGGATCATCAAGTCATAAAGCACAAGCCACATTTTCAAAAATTTTCAGAGGTGACTCTTGGGCCAGGCTATCAAGACACAGAAAACGTGACGCTGTCTTCGATGCTCACCTCCAAGTGGCATTAACACCAAAACCAAATCAAGGGTTCCCAGTTGATAATATGAAATCTGTTTTGTCTATTGTCAGACCGCAGTTTCACAGCACAACATCTGTGAAACTGACTCCAGAGGTACAGTTTCAAGGTGTGAAGTTTAAGGAGGAACTGAACATAGCAGCAAAGCAGCAAGATGTCACATTTTCTGAATTAACATCAGGGCCAAAGCTTCAAGGTGTCAAGTTTGGGGAGCAAACCCCAGCATCAATGTTGCAAGGTGTGAATTCCATGGAGATGACTCCAGCATTAGGGCTTCAAGAGTCTGAAGTATCAAAAGGGTCTCCAGGGCTTCAAGGTATGGAACAGGCGTATGCAGGGTCATGGTTACAAGATGTCAAATCTTATGATCTGACATCAGGAACTCAAGCTCAACATGTGAAATCTTCAGAGTTAACCCCAGATCTAAAGATGCCTATGGAGTTGACTGCAGGATCTGAACAGCATGGGGTTAAGCCTGACATGTTAGTATCAGAACCACTGTTTCAAGGTATAAAATGTGTAGCAGCAGAACAAATGCCAAGCTTGGAAGGTGACATTTCTTACAGAGTACTCTCAGAGCCACAGATACCAAATGCAAAATCTATGGCACTGTCTCCTGGCCAATAGTTCCCAAGTGTAAACTATTCTGAGTTGACCAGACCACAGTTATGAGGTATGAAATCTTCTGAATTATTCCAAGGATCACTGTTAGAAGATGTAAAACCTGTGGAGTGTACCTCAGTTGCAAAGTTTAAAGGTATAAAATATGAGGTGCAAATCCCAGGGTCACAGCTGGGAAATAGGAAATCTGTTGAGTTAACCCCACAGCCACATATGGGAGGTGTCTGTTCACTTGATACCAAAGCCACAGCTGGGAGGTGTCAAATCTATGATGTTAACCCACAGGCCACAGGTAGGAGGTGTGAAACAGGTGGGGTTGACCCCTTGCTCAAAATTTTAAGATTTGAAATCTCAGTTGATCTCAGGGTCAGAGCTGGAAGATAGGAAATCACTGGCCTTACTCCAAGACAGCGTCTAAGACAAATGAAATCTATGTGGCTAACCCCACATCCACAAGGTGAGAAACATGTGGAGATAAACTCATGGCCACGGAGAGAAGTAAAATCTGTGAAAATCACCCCAGATTCCAAGCCTCAAGCTGTAAAATCTGTTGATTTGACTCTGCATTCAAGAACTCCAGAATTTAAAACTGTGGAGCTGGTCCCAAGAACACAACGGCAAGAAGTGAAAGCTGGGACACTGAAAATTGGGCCAAAGGGGCAAGGTGAGGATTCGGGCCTTCTGCACCAGAGCTATTACTCCGAGGACCTCAACTGCGAGGTGTGAAACCTGAAGAACTGACTTCAGAGCCACAAATGCAAGATACGAAATTTATGGGGATTGTCCCACACTTAATGCTCCAGAGTTTGGGATCAGATGCAGAGAAGACCCCGGATCCCCCCAAGCTGCAGTGTGCACAATCTGTGAGGAGGCTGACACCATGGCTGAAGAAGCAGGAGGTAAAATCTCTGAATGGACCCAGAAGACAAAAGTCTCAAGGAAGAAAATCTGTGGAATTTGCCCCAAGGCAACAGTTTCAAGAGGTGGCACTGGTGAATTTAACACCTGGGCCAGAACAGGATGGCGAAAGATTTGTAATCTCACCAGATTAGCAGTGCGTGAATCCAGAGCAATCACAGAGAGGGTCTAAATCAGAAGATGGGAAGTCTTTGGAGTTAATTCCAGGGAGAAAATTTAAAGAAGGAAACTTAATAGACCCAACTTTGAGCTACCATCAAAAGGTATGAAGTCATCTGAATTGGCTCCAGAATCAAACATAGAAAGTGTAAAACCTAAAGAGTTCAAACGTGAACCACAAATGCAAAGCATCAGGTCTCCTAAATTGCTATCAGGACCACAGCTGCATCAGGAAACACCCCTGAAGTCAACTTCAGAGCCACAGCTTGAAAGTATGAGATGTGTTCAGCGGATACCAGGACCTGAGTTCCAAAGTGTTACATTGATACACATTGGGTCACAACCTCAAGGTGTCCAATCTGCACAGCTGAAATCACTGTTACATTTAAGAGATGTGAAGTCATCTGAACTGATTCTAGGGCCCAAATCTCAAGGTGCAACATGTATGAAGTTCAGCCTTGGGCCACAGCTGCAAAGTGTGAAAACCCGTAAATTCCCCTCAGGACCACAGTTGAAAAAAGGGAAATTTTTGCCATCAACCTCAGAGCCACAGCTTTAAGGCAGGAAAACTGTGGAGAGGAATCAAGAGTCAAAGCTTGGAGGTATGAAATCTATTCAGTGGAGGCCTGCATCAGAGTTTCAAGGTGTGAAATCTCTGCCAAATCTTGGGCTAGAGTCACAGTGCGGCAAACCAGCAGAGTTGAAACCTTTGATACACTAGAGATACGCAGTCCTCCGTGTTGACTCCAAGAGCAAAGCTCCGAGGGCTACAGTCTTCGGCATCTCTCCAAGAACGTCAGCCCCAGGGCTTCGATCTGAAACTGAAAAAGCCTTAACCACTGCCATGACAGGCTTCAAATCCCTTTAAAACTTAAGTAGGCCAAAGTTTCAGTTTCCCAGTAAAACCCAGCCCAGTCCAAGTCGGCACATCAGCCGCAAGACATGGGCAGCCAATCACCAGCCAGCACGCCACCTGGCGAGACTAAGGTGGTTGCACAATCAACGGCGAGGAGGGTCCCCCTAGATGATGCGTCAATCACCTACATCCACATACCCCTAAGAATGAACCCAGCCAACCAGGTTGTAGGTCACCCAGGAAAGCCTCAATTGTGCTTAAAAGGCCTGCGCGCCAACTCTAGGGGGTCGCCATTACTCTGCATGGTCGACCCCAGCATGCTGGTTTCTGCTCTAAAGTAAAGGTGCTCCTTGATTTTACATCCGTGGTGTGTCTTGATCATTGCACCCCGATTCACAGACCCTTCAAAACCTTGACGACAGTTTATAAGTACGAAATCATGTGATCTGACTTTGAGGTCAAAGCTCTGTGAGAGAAAATCCATGATGGTCGAATCGAGGCTTCAGTTGCATGATGGGAAATTTCCTAGGCTTCAAGAAATGAAACTCATAGTCTCTCCCAGGGACACAGCATCAAGGTAGGAAGTCTCTCATGCTTACATAAGAGCCACGGCTTCCTGAGGTGAAATCTGGGGTGTTAAACCAAGGATCACAAGTAGAAAGGAATAAAACTATGGAGTTGAACTTCCCACCACACTTGAAAAGGATGAAGAGGATGAAGCCATCTGAGTTGAGTTTTCAGACAAAGCTTCAACACACAAAATAAGGACTTCAATTCTGGGTCACAATGGCAAGGTCAAAAACCTAAGCTGCCACTTGAGACACAGTCCCAAGATATGAAATTTACTGAGTTAAATTCCAGCTCACAGTTGCAAGGTGTAACGTTTTCTGAGAAATGACCATAGGAACAGGGATTCAGGTGGCCGACCTACAGATGTCAACACTAGGCTGTTACTCCAAGGTGTGAAATTTTCTGAAGGGACTTCAAAGAAAAAGCTTCCAGATGTAAAACATAAAGAATTTAGAGACCATTCCTACTTGCAAGTTGTGAAGTCTTCTGAGCTAATCCTGGGATCAAAGCTTCAAAATATGAAATTTCTATTCAACCCTGAGCTAAATTACAAGGGAGGAACTCTTAAATCAATTTCAGACCAAAGTTTTGAGAAGTGGAATCTGTGAAGTTCAAACCCGAGCCACTGCTGCAAGGTGTGAAATCGTCTAAGTTGATACTGGGGGAAAAGCTTCAAAAAGTGAAATCAGTGGAATTCATGTCAGGCTCAGAGTTGCAATAAATATTTGAAATCTTCTAGGTTCGTCATGGGTATAAAGCTTCAAGATCTAAAATCTATGAATTTCGGAACTCAACCACAATTGCAGGGTGTGAATCCAAAGTATCTCAAGGGAAAAGCATCAAGGGGTGACATCTGTAGAACTAAAACCTAGTCCAAAGCTACAAGGTAAGAAATCATCTGATTTCACGCTGGGGAGAAAGTGTCCAGGTGTGAAATCTGCACAGTTGGACTCAGGCCCACAGTTACAAGATAGGAAATGTTCAGAGCTAATCATGGGTATAAAGATTCCAGACGTGAAATCCACAGGGTCCAGTTGTAGACCATACTTTCAAGGTATGAAAGCTTCTGAAGTGACCCAGGGACAAAGCTTCAAGAAGTGTAACTGTTAGGTAGGAAAATAGATATGAGTAGGGTGAAAAGAGAATAAAGCCAGTAAAGCCCACTAGAAGAGACTGAACGAGTTCACCACTTAAAAATAGAAAGCTCAGAAGACCAGGAGCAACTTGACTTGGAATGTTGAATACTCTCCAAATAAAGGAAAGTATCTCAGCATAGCCTATGTTTTCATTGTATCAATTAGAACATATCATTGTTAGATTTACTGTATCCTGCTCAAAGGCCCATCTTATTCTATCTTAGGAAGAATTCTATCTTAAAGCTAAAATAGCATTTTAACCAAACAGACAATAACTCAGCCCACCTTGGAAGCAGGGCAGATAATCTTGATTGATATGCTTCCAGACAGAAATGGATATCCTGGAAGGGAATCAAAGCAGTAAATTTCTTGTGTTAAGTTAAAAGAAGAAACTTAGTGTCTTATCAAAAATGAACATTCTGGGACAATTTGGCAGTTCTGCACCTAGCCCTTTGTTGCTTTCCTAAAAATCCTCAACTGCTTATAGAACCCCAGACCCTAAACCGTTAGGCATGCTCCTCTCTCTGAGGTCCCTGCACTTTCTAAGTACATAACTTTAGTAAAACTTTCCCAATCTTTCAGCACCTCTTCTATGAGGCAGCTCACACTCCCCTTTCTCCGAGTGTGCACTTTCTCTCTTGAAAAAGAACTTAAACCTTTCAGGGTGCCTCTCCTCCCTAGGGTCGCCAGCACTTTTTCTCTCTCTTTAAGTATATAACTTTAAATAAAACTTTTACTCTGTTTTACTACTGTGTCTCTGCCCTTCAATTCTTTGTTGTGCTGGGGTCAAGAACTGAGGAAAATACACAATGCTCCCCTAACAAAACCAGTGCTCAACTCTGGACCCCGGATAATAAGTAAAAAAGCTTCTGCACTGATTAAAGGGATAAACCTTCATGTTGTGCAATTCTTAGAGTTCAATCATAGTCCAAAGTTACAAGTTTGGACTCCAGAGGAGGAAGTTTCAATGTGTGAAATCTGTGGAGGTCAACCCTAGACCGCAGAGACAAGGTGAGATATCTGATTGGACACTGAAGTGGAGGCTTCAAGATTTGAAGTCTGCTGAGTTAAAACCTATCCCACAGTCAACAGGTGTGACACCTTCTGAGTTAGCATCAGAGACAAAGATTCAAAGGGGAGAATGTACGGAGTTCATCACCGGGCCAGTGTGGCAAGATAGGAAATCTTCTGAAGTGAGTGTAGCTACAAAGATGCAAGATGTGAAATCTTTGGGGTTCAACTCAGTCCCACAGTTACATGATAGGGAATTGTCTATGTTGACACCAGGGGCACACCTTCAAAGTGTGAAATCTATGGAATTCAACACTGGGGCAAATTTGCAAGGTACAGAGTCTCCTGCACTGAAAAAGCTTCATATAATGAACTCCACAGAGGTCAGCCATGGCCCAGAATTTCAGGTTGCAAAACCATCTGAGCCAGCCTTGGAGTCAAAGGCTCACAGAGTGATATCTTCTGAGTTCAGTGCTGGAAAGCAGTGGAAAGATGAGAAATCTTCTAGTTGAATCCAGGGCAACAGAGCATAAAGTTTACAGTGTTCAATCCTGGGCCTCATGTGCAACATGTAAAATCTTCAGAATTATACAAAGGGACAAAGCTTCAAGATGTGAAATCTATGGGATTCAATCCCGAGCAACAGTTGCAGGATGCAAAATCTTCTGAGTTGTGCCTGGGAATAAGGCCTTGAGATATGCAGTCTTCACAGTGACATCCTGGGCCACAGCTGCAAGAGATAAAATCTGAACTGAGCATGGAAGGAAGCTTCTAGATGAGCAATTTCTGGAATTGAAGCATGAGCCTAAATTTCAAGGTAGGCAGTCCTCTGAACTGAATCCAGGGCCACAGCCTCAGTGTATAAATTTTACTGCATTCTACACCTGGCCATAGTTGCAAGGTATAAAGTCTTCTGAGTTAAGTTGTGGGCCAGAGCTTCAAAGTATAAAATCTAAGCTGTTCTGCCTTAGGCCACATTTGCAAAGTATGAACCTTTCTGTGTTTAGTTTAGAACCAAAATTTCAGTGTGTAAATTCTATTGGCTGCAACCCTGGATCACCCTTGCAAGGTATAAACATCTGAATTAACTTCAGTTTCAAAACTTCAAGGCATGAAGTCTCCTGAGATGAATCCAGGGACAGATTCAAAGTGAGACATCTACGGTGTTCAACCCTGGATCACATCTGCAATGTCTGAAATCTGAATTGATTCCAGAGTCAAAGTTTCTAAGTGTAGCACCTATGAGATGCAACCCTGGGCCATAGATGCAGTGTGTAAATTATTTTGAGTTGAATCTAGGGCCAAAATTACAACATGTAAATTCTGTGGAGTGCAAACTTGGACCACTCTTGCAAGGTGTAAACTCTTTGGAGTTGGCTTCAGGGACAAAATTTCAAGGTATGAGATTTGAACCTGGGGCCAGAACTTTCAAGGTATAAAATCTGTTCTGTTTAACCCTGTGCAACACATACAAGATGTAAAATGTGAATTAACTCTGGGCATAATGTTTCAAGGTATAATGTCAGTGGAGTTCAACTCTGGCCCCTAGTGAGATGTGAATTCTTCTGAGTTGAATTTAGGGTTAGAACATCAATGCATACATTCTACAAAGTCTAATAATCCAGGGCCACAGATGAAAAGGCATGAAACCATTTGAACTGACTCCTGGAGCAGAATCTCAAGGTAAAAAATCTATGTTGCTCAGCCCTGTACCACATTTGCAAAATCTTCTCAGTTAATTCTAGTGATAAAGTTTTCAGAAGTCCACTTTTTGGAGAACCACCTTAGGGCAGAGGAACAAGTTGTGCAGCCTGTGTTCACTTTGGGCCCTCAGTTAAATGGTGTTAAATCTATGGTATTTCTACAGGACTCACAGCTTGAAGATATAAAGTCCATAAAGATGGACAAGGATATATTGCTTTGCAGTGGAAATTCTGTGAAATTGATGTCAGGCTCTGAGATGCAGGACTTGAAATGGGAGGTGTTTGCACTAGAACCATGTTTCCAAAAAGTGAAATCTATGGAGTTAAATCCAGGGCCATATTCTCAAGGTATGAATTCTGAGGAACTGCCCTCATGCCTCAGGCAGCCTAGTTTGACATCTGAGGTGTTTGCACCACAGCCATATTTTCAAGATGTGAAATCATTGAAGTTGAAAGCAGGGCTACAACCTCAGGATGTGAATTCTAAGAAGTTGATTTCTTGCCATAAGCAGAAATCTATGGTGTTTGTATCAGAACCATATAGTCAAGATGTGAAATCTATGAAGTCAAACTGATTACTATAATCTGAAAGTGTGAAATCTTCAGGGTTGTGACCATCCTTCAGGCCACAGTGTGTTAAATCTGTGGTCTCTGCATCAGGACAATGTTTTCAAGATGTGAAATCTGTAGCGTTGACACCAGGGACCCAACAGCAAGGTAAGAATTGACCAGAGCTGACTTCAGGATGGCAAGGTGTGAAATCAGTGGTGTTGGCACCAGAGCCAACTATGAATTTTATACCAGGACCAATGTTGACTAGTGTAAAAAATTTAAATTTGTCTCCAGAATTGCAGCAACAAGGTCTGATATCTTTGGAATTTACTCCAGAACAAAAGTTGCAAAGAGTAAAACATGTGAAACTATCTTCAGTGTCTTTTCAGCAAGCTCTAAAATCTGTAGAATTAGCACCAGCATCACTGCTTCAAAGAGGAACATCTGAGGAGCTAACTCCAAGAACAAGCTCTCAACACACAGATTCCTGTGAGATAATCCAGAAACCAGGGCATCAATTTGTAGAATATGAAGAGATGACCCTAAAGCCAAGGCAGCAAGTCCTTAACCCTGTGAATTTGCCTTCAATACCAATTTCTCAAGTCACAGAATCTTCAGAAATTGCACAAGGGTTGGCTCATCAAGGCACAGAAACTGTAAAGAAATTTGTGGGGTTGACCTCAAGGCCAACAGGTAAAGCCATGGAATCTTTAGGGATGCATCTGGAGCTAGATCTTCAAGTAACAGAATTTACTGATCTGACTCCAGAGCTATGAGGTAAAGGCTCAAAATCCTTAGAATTACCCAGAGAAAAGCTACCAAATCCCAGAAACTCTAGAGTTAATCTCAGTATGGCCTCAAGTTAAAGATTTGGGGGAGTTATATACAAGGCCACTGCAGCAAGTTGTAGCATCTGAAGGGATGACTCCAGAGCTCAAGCATCACATTGGAGAAACTATGGGGTTGACCTCCAGGGACAGGGTAAAAGAGGAGGAATTCCCTGGAATGATTCCAAACCCAATAAATAAAACCACTGGATATGCAGAGAACTCTCCTAGACCCCATTCTCAATTCCTAGAATGTATGGAGACTCAGCTCCCTGAGGAAGAGGCCCAGACATAGTTTGTCTAAAGATTTCAAGAGTCACTCAAACTTGTTTCCTATGCGACCACACAAAAGAACCTAAAAGGCGGGCACGTCTGGCTCCTGAAGCTAGTAGATGAGAAGAGATACGCCGCCGTTTTTCATTGACTGAAGTCTTCACCAAGCTACCCTTTCCTGGCTTGTTTCCTGCTCAGCCACTGCTTTCAATTCCTGTGCTCTCAGCAATTAAAGAGCGTCTGTGCCTCTCCACCTGGCGTGGGGAATGGAGGGTGGGATGGGTCTGTAATTTCTCCAATAAATAAAGTGTCCTAGTTCTGGGTGGAGAATGGAGAGGGTGGAGGGATAGTAGGTGTCTCGCAAACAGAAGATAGGAGAGGGAGGGGTTCTGCGGCCAGGTTAAGGTCCAAACCCCGCCCACAGGCTCCCGGGTCTCCAGGGCGATCCCGGGTCCGGGTCTCAGTGGAGCCGGCGGGGCTCTCGGGACTCCTCACGTGACCCGCCCCCGCCCAGCCCCCTCAGAGCACGCTAGGCGGAAGTACATGTTCAGAACGGTCCCGCAGCGCAGACTCCACATCCGGCAGAGGAGAGCGGAAGTGGCGTTGGTCTGGCCGGAGCCCTTGGGTGAATTTGTTAGACGTGGAGAAGGAGTGATGTCTTCCAGACTCGGTGCAGTACCCGCTGTGAGTTTCTCGGTTTGACTTATGCTTAAGGGTAGCGCTTTGGAGCCCGCAACAAGCGGTCCCTCGCGTTTGTCCCAAGATCAGAGTTGGGCTTAGCACAGCCCCTCATAGGCCCCACCCTAATAGGTCAGATCTTCCCGTCCCTTTTCCCCCCACTTGCCCTGCTTGTTACCATCTCCCTAGACTTAGCTCTTGGCCAGATTACCATTAGTTTCTATTCCTTTCACATGCTCAATGCCTGCTATATCCATTGTCCTCTTTCTTCGCCTTTCTTTTAGAGCCTCTGTCTGGGAGAGGCTTTTGAGAATGGGGGAGATGAGGGCTCTGGTGTTGCCACCTGCCTTGGTTCTGTAGGAAGAGAGGATGGCACCCTCTTCCTAAAAATCCTTGCCTTCTTCTGATTGACGTAGTTGCCCCGGGAGAGAGGAATTTCTCTGGGGGCATCGAGGGATTTGTCTTTTTGTGGCCAAGGTTCAGAGGTCTCTAACATATTCACTCATGTGCTTGTGATTTGCTAGACCCCGGGACCCACATCCTTTAAGCAGCAGAGGAGCACGAGGATCGTGGGAGCTAAGAAGTAAGTGAGGTTTTCTCAAGTCCATTTATAATTGTGTCGCCAGAGCTGTCCTTGTAAGTTCCTATGATAATGAACATGTTCTGTCTTCGCACAGTCCAGTATTGGAGCACTTGAAATATGGCTAGTGTGACAAAGAAACTGAATTTTAAATAGTATTTAATTTTAATCGCTTTTGATTTAAATAACCACCTGTAGCTAGTGTCTACCTGGTTAGACAGTGCAGGTTTAAACCTAGCGTGGGGGAGAAAAACCTAGCTTGTGAAAGAAAAAAGTATGAATTATAATAAAAATGGGTTGTATGACTCATTGTAGCCCTGCATTTCTTCAGATATCAAATATGCACTTATGAATACATTGTTGTATTAATGTGGGAAGGACTGATGAAAATGGCTCTAAGAAATCTTTGTATTTTCAAACTACTTGGCTTCAAGTCGGTCTGTTATTTTGTATACTAGATGTGCTAAGCTTCTCCATATTAATGCAGAAAAGATTCTTGTTAACCAAATACTCATTGGAAGGGATTAATTTATTCAGATAACATTTGCTAAATATCTGCTTTGTGCCAGCTGTGTAGTAGGTTAGGGATACGACATGAAAAACAGAACAGTCTACAAGGGGAGACGTTAAATAGATCAACACAATACAGTGTAATTAAATGTTTTTGAAGGGGAATTTAATACAGCCTTTGGGGAAGGACAGTGACAGTTTGGAAGGGAAGGATTGCCAAAACAAGTCACTCAACGGACTTTAAAGTCAAGGACTAATGTAGACAGCCAGAAGGAAGGGGTATTTTTTCAGATAGAGCAATGTGAGCAGGTGAAATAAGTTAATGGGATAGCAAGAGGATAATTGTTAAAAAATACAAAGATTAATGGTCCTCCTCTGTTAATCTGAATCAGAATTATTGGGGTTAGGACACAGGAGACCTTATTTTCAACTGGCTTCTTGGGAGATTGTGAGGTTTGAGAACCACTGGTGAGATGTGAGACTAGAAGAGAGTAGTGGATAAAACTATGGAGAACGTCAGCATTTATGGATTGGGTAGAATAAAAGAAGGCTACAAAGGATCCTCAAGTTAACTAAAATGCTTTTCTTATGAAATATAAGTATTTCCACCTAGAGAATGAACTGGGGTCTCTTAAAAATTCTTGGTAGATAAGTTGAAAATAAACTTTTCATCTTTGTGATCAGAAGCTGAAGCTGAAAGGTAGTGGCACAGACAACAAATTATAAAGTCATTACAGTTATGATAGTCATTGTTTGAACTAAAAGCTTTTTCTTGAATTTATGGGAAGGGAAGTTTGGAATTAATCTTTTTTTCTTATACAAATAATCAAATGCCCTGATATAATAGGTAGGAATTGTTTTTGTTGAGTCTTTTAAAAATAAGAGAACTGGAGGGAGGGATTCCCTAGCCACCTTGACTTAATCCTCAAGATATTAATCATGCTTATCATATGAATTACTGATTATGTTTTGCTATGCTCATGCGTATTCATGAGAGGGAATATGAGTGTATCTGACTCCCACACTGACAGTAAAGAAATTCCCTTGAGGACCATTTCCTAAGAGGAGTCACATGGTACTTGACTCCTATTGGCCTGTTGGAACTCTCAAGTTTTCCTAGTAGAGATTGTTCCCATTGTTTGGGATGGTGAGTTTTGGCCTGAGATCTCCCATTCCCATTAAAAATTTTTTTGAGGTATAAATGAAGTACAACAGACTGCATATTTATAGTACACAAAGGATACAATAAGATCAGCTTTGACATATATTAAGTAACCATGAAACTGTCACCACAATCAAGATCACATTTCTATGTCTCCTGAGGTTTTTTCGTGTCTCTTTGCAATCTGTTCTTCCTTCTGCCCCTGCATCCAGATACCACTGACTTGTTTTCTGTTACTGAACAGTGGTTTGCATGTTTTAGGATTTTATATAAATGAAATCATACAGTATATTCTCTTTTGCATGATTTCTTTCACTTAGAATAATGATTTTGAATGAAAAATAGGTTTTATTGCTGAACAGAATTCCATTACGGATATACTATAATGTACTTAGCTATCTACCTTGATTGGTCATTTGGGTTATTTTCCATCTGAGGGTATTTCAGTAAAGCCACTGTGAGTATTCATGTACAAATCTCTGTGTGGAAAAATGTTTTCATTTCTCTTGATAAATACCTAAGATGGTATTTTTTATTACGATGGTATTTACTGTAGTAGGTTGTTTGGGGCCTTATGTCAGGAGTATATTTAACTTTTTTTTTTTTTGAATTTCAATGTGTGCATGTATCTTTATTTAATCAGTCTGCTCTAGCTTATATTTTCATTGCTTGTGATTTTGTGCCATTAGAAATGATACTGCAGTCAGTGAAGAACCTTGTGCATGTCTTTTACAGCATATGCAAAAATATTTGATGTACAAAATAGATTGCTAGTCAAGGCTATGTGATTTTGCAGTTTTTATAGACTTGTCAAATTGCCTTAGATGTATCATTTTACAGACTGAACAACAATGTATCAGACAAAGTTCCCTAAAGGCTTAATAACTGACTTTATCAGGATTTTGCCTGATAGCTGGAAGACTGGTATTGGTATAGTTTTACTTTGAATTTTTCTTATTGTATGCAAAACAGTATGATTTCATGAGTTTGCAACATTGGTACCTCCTTTCTTGTGAGCTGTCAGTTGATACCTTCTGCAAATTTTTCTTTTGGATTGAAGGAAAGACAGCACTTTGTGTTATGGACTGAAAATATATTTTCTCAGTTTGTCATTCGATTTTGGTTTTAATTATGATGTTTCTTGTCATGAAGACTTATTTTTGTTTTGTAATGAAGTTACTTATTTCAAGTTTTTTTCTTGTACGGCTTGTGGATCTTGAGTCATAATTAGAAAACCTTCCTTATGATACTTAACTTTTTAAGAAACTGTTTTCCAAATTGGTGGTATTATGTTCCATTCCTACCAGCAGGGTATGAAAGTCAGTCTTCAATTTTAGCTAGCTAAGGGGTGTATAGTGGTGTTTCATTGTGGTGTTTATTTTCATTTTCCTGGTGAATAATGATGTAGAACATCGGTTCATGTTTGTATTGGCCATTCGTATATCTTTTTGGCCTGTCTATTCATATTTTTGCCCATTAAAAAAAATTGAGTTGTCTTACTATGGAATTGTAGTATAATGTAAAAATATATTCTGAATACTGTTATTTCATCTGATATAAGTTCCTTGATTATTTCTGCCCAGTCTGTGGTTTCCGTTTTACTTTCTCAGTGGTGTCTTTTGCAGAGCCGAAGCTTTAAATTTATCACTAAAATGATAAAAAATTTTTCATTATTTTTTCCTTTGTTTCATGCTTTTTGTATTCTATTTAAGAAAACGTTGCCATCCCTGATTAAAAATATTTTCTCCTGTTTTCTTCTGGAAGTTTCTAGGTTTTACATTTAGGTTCATGGCTTATTATGCATAATGTGTTGTGAGGGTTAATATTAATTTTTTCCCATTTGTATATGCAGTTGTTGAAAAGTCTTTACTTTCCCTATTCACTTGCCTTAGCACTTTGTCAAAATCAACTGAACATGTATATATGTGGGTCTGTTTCTGGACTCTCTTTATTCTGGTCCACTTTTTGTTGCTACTGAACAGTCTTGATGCTGTAGCATTAGAGTAAATCTTGAAATCAGATATGGTAATGCATCTAGCTTTCTTCTTGTTCAAAATTGTTTCAGCAATTCTAGGCTGTTTGCCTTTTTATATAAATTCTAGAATCAATTTTCCAATTTCCATAAAAAGAAGCATGCTGTGGAGTGTTGATTGATATATTGGATTTATAGATCATTTTGGGGAGAATTGCTATTTTAACAATACTGAGTTTTCTGATCTATGAACATGTTATATTTTTCTATTTCTTTAGGTTTTCTTTAATTTCTCTTACCAGTGTGTTGAGCTTATCCATTATAAAAGTCTTGGATTCCTTTTTTAGATTTGTTCCTAGGTATTTTATGTGTTTTTTATGTTACTGTAAATGGTATTTTTATAAGTTCCTTTTCTAGTTGCTTGTTGCTAGTACCTAAGAATACAATTGATTTTTGGTAACTTTATGTCATACCACATGATAATTTCATTTTTAATTCTAATTGTTATCTGAGATTTTCTTTGTAAACATAATCTTGCAAGTAGGGGCAGTTCTACTTTTTTCCTTTTGATCTTTATGCCACACCCTTAAAACAAACTTTATTGCAATGGTATTCAACAGTGGAACCCTCTAGGTCTGGAGTTTTCTTTTTGAGAAAATTCTGATAACAAATTCAGTTACTTTAATAGATACAGAGTTTTTCAGATTTCTAGTTTCTTCTTGTGTCAATTGTGTTTTTCTAGAAATTTGTTTATCCTAATTTGTCAATTTATTGGCATAAAGTTGTTGAAAGTTTTCTTTTATTTTAATGTCTATATGATCTATGATAAAACCACTCTTTCATTTTTGACATTGGTTATTTGTGGTATCTGTTTTTTCTTCATCAGTCTAGCTATAGGGTTGTCATTTTTACTTATTGCCTGTTATCTAATTCATTAATTTCATGTGTCCTTTGTATTTCCACTTTATTATATTTTTCTTTCTATTTGTATTTATTTTGCTCTTTTTAAGGTATCTTAAGATGGAATCTTAAGTCAGTGATTTTAGATTTTTTTTAGGTTATAAAATCTATTACTTTAATCAGTAACATTTAAAAAAATTTTACTATCATTAATGTACAATTACATGAACAATATTATGGTTACTAGACTCCCCCTATTATCAAGTCCCCACCACATACCCCATTATAGTCACTGTCCATCAGCGTAGTAAGATGCTATAGAATCACTACTTGTCTTCTCTGTGTTATACTGCCTTCCCCGTATCTCACCCCTCACCCCCTGCTACATTATGTGTGCTAATCGTAATACCCCTTTTTCCCCCTTATCCCTTCCTTCCTACCCATCTACCCCAGTTCCTTTCCCTTTGGTAACTATTAGTCCATTCTTGGGTTCTGTGAGTCTGCTGCTGTTTTGTTCCTTCAGTTTTTTCTTTGTTCTTATACTCCACAGATGAGTGAAATCATTTGATATTTGTCTTTCTCTGCCTGGTTTATTTCACTGAGCATAATACCCTCTACCTCCATCCATATTGTTGCAAATGGTAGGATTTGTTTTATTCTTAAGGCTGAATAATATTACATTGTGTATATATACCACATCTTCTTTATCCATTCATCTACTGATGGACACTTAGGTTGCTTCCATTTCTTGGCTATTGTAAATAGTGCTGCGATAAACATAGGGGTGCATAAGTCTTTTTCAAACAGGGCTCCTGCATTCTTAGGGTAAATTCCTAGGAGTGGAACTCCTGGGTCAAATGGTATTTCTATTTTGAGTTTTTTGAGGAACCTCCATGCTGCTTTCCACAGTGGTTGAACTAGTTTACATTCCCACCAGCAGTGTGGGAGGGTTCCCCTTTCTCCACTTTCTCCACATCCTCACCAACATTTGTTGTTGTTTGTCTTTTGGATGTTGGCCATCCTAACTGGTGTGAGGTGATAACTCATTGTGGTTTTAATTTGCATTTCTCTGATGATTAGCGATATAGAGCATCTTTTCATGTGCCTGTTGGCCATCTGAATTTCTTCTCTGCAGAAGTGTCTGTTCAGCTCCTCTGCCTATTTTTTAATTGGCTTATTTGCTTTTTGTTTGTTGAGGTGCATGAGCTCTTTATATATTTTGGATGTCAACCCCTTATCTGTCATTTATGAATATATCTCCCATACTGTAGGATGTCTTTTTGTTCTAATGATGGTGTCCTTTGCTGTATGGAAGCTTTTCAGCTTGATATAGTCCCACTTGTTCATTTTTGCTTTTGTTTCTCTTGCCTGGGGAGATATGTTCATGAAGAAGTTGTTCATGTTTATGTCCAAGAGATTTTTGCCTATATTTTTTTCTAAGAGTTTTATGGTTTCATGACTTACATTCAGGTCTTTGATCCATTTTGAGTTTACTTTTGTGTATGGGGTTAGACAGTAATCCAGTTTCATTCTCTTACATGTAGCTTTCCTGTTTTGCCAACACCAGCTGTTGAAGAGGCTGTCATTTCCCCATTGTATATCCATGGCTCCTTTATCGTATATTATTTGACCATATATGCTTGGGTTAATATCTGGGCTCTCTATTCTGTTTCACTGGTCTATGGGTCTGTTCTTGTGCCAGTACCAAATTGTCTTGATTACTATGCCTTTGTAGTAGAGCTTGAAGTCAGGGAGCATAATTCCCCCCACTTTATTCTTCCTTCTCAGGATAGCTTTGGCTATTCGGGGTCTTTTGTGGTTCCATATGAAGTTTAGAACTGTTTTCTCTAGTTCATTGAAGAATGCTATTGGTATTTTGATAGGGATTGCATTGAATCTGTAGATTGCTTTAAGCAGGATGGCCATTATAACAATATTAATTCTTCCTAGCCAAGAGCATGGGATGAATTTCCATTTATTAGTGTCCTCTTTAATTTCTCTTAAGAGTGTCTTGTAGTTTTCACAGTATAGGTCTTTCACTTCCTTGGTTCGATTTATTCCTAGGTATTCTTTTTGATGTGATTGTGAATGGAATTGTTTTCCTGATTTCTCTTTCTGCTAGTTCATCGTTAGTGTACAGGAATGCAACATATTTGTGTGTATTAATTTTGTATTTGCAATTCTGCTGAATTCAGATATTAGATCTAGTAGTTTTGGAGTGGATTCTTTAGGGTTTTTTATGTACCATATTATGTCATGTGCAAACAGGGACTGTTTGCCTTCTTCCTTACCAATCTGGATGCCTTTTATTTCTTTGTGTTGTCTGATTGCCGTGGCTAGGACCTCCAGAAATATGTTGAATAAAAGTGGGGAGAGTGGGCATCCTTGTCTTCTTCCCGATCTTAAAGGAAAAGCTTTCAGGTTCTTGCTGTTAAGTATAATGTTGGCTGTGGGTCATATATGGCCTTTATTATGTTGAGGTACTTGTTCTAAATACCCATTTTGTTGAGAGTTTTTATCATGAATGGATGTTGCATTTTGTTGAATGCTTTTTCAGCATCTATGGAGATGATCATGTGGTTTTTGTCCTTCTTTTTGTTGATGTAGTGGATGATGTTGATGGATTTTTGAATGTTGTACCATCCTTGCATCCCTGGGTTGAATCCCACTTGATCATGATGGATGATCTTTTTTCATTTATTTTTGAATTCGGTTTGCTGATATTTGGTTGAGTATTTTTGCATCTATGTTCATCAAGGATTATGGTCTGTAATTCTCTTTTTTTGTGGTGTCTTTGCCTGGTTTTGGTATTAGAGTGATGCTGGTCTTGTAGAATGAGTTTGGGAATATTCCTTCCTCTGGTACTTTTTGGAAACTTTAAGGAGTATGGGTAATTAGGTCTTCACTAAGTGTTTGATAAAATTCAGCAGTGAAACCATCTGGTCTAGGAGTTTTGTTCTTAGGTAGTTTTTTGATTACCAATTCAATTTTTTTGCTGGTCATTGGTCTATTCAGGTTTTCCATTTCTTCCTGGGTCAGCCTTGGAAGGTTGTATTTTTCTAGAAAGTTATCCATTTCTTTTAGGTTATCCACTTTGTTACCATATAATTTTTCATAGTATTCTCTCATAATTCTTTGTATTTCTGTGGTATCTGTAGTTATTTTTCCTTTCTCATTTCTGATTCTGTTTATGTGTGCAGACTCTCTTTTTTTCTTGATAAGTCTGGCTAAGGGTTTATCTATTTTGTTAATTTTCTCGAAGAACCAGCTCCTGCGTTTATTGATTCTTTTTATTGTTTTATTCTTCTCAATTTTATTTATTTCTGCTTTAATCTTTATTACATCCCTCCTCCTACTGACTTTGGGCCTCATTTGTTCTTCCTTTTCTAGTTTCATTAATTGTGAGTTTAGACTGTTCATTTGGGATTGTTCTTCTTTCCTGAGGTAGGCCTGTATTGCAGTATATTTCCCTCTTAGCACAGCCTTCGCTGCGTCCCACAGATTTTGCGGTGTTGAATTATTGTTGTCATTTTTCTCTATATATTGCTTGATCTCTGTTTTTATTTGGTCATTGATCCATTGATTATTTAGGAGCATGTTATTAAGCCTCCATGTGTTTGTGGGCTTTTTTGTTTTCTTTGTGTGATTTATTTCTAGTTTCATACCTTTGTGATCTGAGAAGCTGGTTGGTACAATTTCAATCTTTTTGAATTTACTGAGGCTGCTTTTGTGACCTAGTATATGATCTATTCTTGAAAATGTTCCATGTGCACTTGAGAAGAATGTGTATCCTGTTGCTTTTGGATTAAGTGTTCTGTAGATGTCCGTTAGGTCCATCTGTTCTAATTCATTGTCTAGTGCCTCTGTGTCTTTACTTATTTTCTGTCTGGTTAATCTGTCCTTTGGAGTGAGTGGTGCATTGAAGTCTCCTAAAATGAATGCATTGCATTCTGTTTCCTCCTTTAATTCTGTTAGTATTTGTTTCACATATGTGGGTGATCCTGTGTTGGGTGCATAGATGTTTATAATAGTTATATCCTCTTGTTGGACTGACCCCTTTATCATTATGTAATGTCCTTCTTTGTCTCTTGTGACTTTCTTTGTTTTGAAGTATATTTCATCTGATACTAGTACTGCAACTCCTACTATTTTCCCCCTGTTAGTTGCATGAAATATCTTTCCCCAGCCCTTTACTTTTAGTCTGTGTATGTCTTTGGGTGTGAAGTGAGTTTCTTGTAGGCAGCATATAGATGGGTCTTGTGTTTTTATCCATTCAGTGACTCTGTCTTTTGATTGGTGCATTCAGACCATTTACATTTAGGGTGATTATCGTTAGGTATGTACTTATTGCATTGCAGGCTTTAGATTCGTGGTTACCAAAGGTTCAAGGGTAATTCCCTTATTATCTAACAGTCTAATGTAACTCACTTCTTATACTATTACAAACAACCTAAAGGTTCTTTTTCTTTCCTCCTTTTTCTTCCTCCTCCATTCTTTATATGTTAGGTATCATATTCTGTACTCTGTCTATCCCTTGATTGACTTTGGGTGTAGTTAATTTGATTTTGCATCTGCTTAGTAAATAATTGTTCTTCTTTGCTGTCATTTTATTTCCTGTGGTGACATCTATTTTGCCTTAGGAATACTTCCATCTATAGCAGTCCTTCCAAAATGCACTGTAGAGGTGGTTTGTGGGAGGTAAATTCTTTCAGCTTTTGCTTATCTGAAAATTGTTTAATCCTCCCTTCAAATTTAAATGATAACATTGATGGGTAGAGTATTTGTGGTTCAAGGCCCTTCTGCTTCATTGCGTTAAATATATCATGCCACTCCCTTGTGGCCTGTATGTTTTCTGTTGAGAAATGTGATGTTAGCCTGATGGGTTTTCTTTGGTATCTGATCTTTTTTCTCTCTCTAGCTGCTTTTAAAAGTCTATCTTTATCCTTGATCTTTGCCATTTTAATTATATGTCTTGATGTTGTCTTCCTTGGGTCCCTTGTGTTGGGAGATCTATGCATCTCCATGGCTTGAGAGACTATCTCCTTCCCCAGAATGGGGAAGTTTTCAGCAATTACCTCTTCAATAACACTTTCCATCCCTTTTTCTCTCTCTTCTTCTTCTGATACCCCTATGATGTGGATATTGTTCCATTTTGATTGGTCACACAGTTCTCTCAATATTCTTTTATTCTTAGAGATTCTTTTTTCTCTGTGTGCCTCAGCTTCTTTGTATTCCTCTTCTCTAATTTCTGTTCCATTTTCTGTCTCTTCTACTACATCTAATCTGCTTTTAAATCCTTCCTTTGTATGTTTCATTTCAGATATGGAATTTCTTAGTGATTGAATCTTTGTCTTACATTGGTCTCTGAGTTCTTGAATATTTTTCTGTAGTTCCATAAGCATGTTTATGATTTTTATTTTGAACTGTCTTTCAGGAAGATTGGTGAGTTCAGTTTCATTTGGCCCTTTTTCTGGGGTTTGTGAGATTTTGGTCTAAACTAGATTCCTTTGATGTTTCATAATTTTATGTGGTGCCCTCTAGTGCCCAGAAGCTCTAGTCTCTGGAGCTGCTCAGCCCCTAGAGTGAGGTTAGGGGGTCGTAGGGGAATGGCACTGGTGCCTGGGGGGAGGAAAGAGCTGTTTCCTGATTCCCAGATGCAGTGCCTCTCTCCAGTATCAGAGCCGGTCGGCTGAGCAAGCAGGTGTAAGCCTTTGTGCTTTGCGTCTCTAGCTGTTGTAGGCGGGGCCTCCCTCTGGCTGGCCTGATATGAGTGCTGGTTTGTGACCACGTGTTGGCTGGCCAGGAGGTGGGCACAGCAGGCTGCATGTCACAGTGGGGGGGCCCTGAGAGCTGAGTAGGCAGCCAGAGGGATGTAGTGCCTGAAGCTCCTCAGAGTTCCCTACCTCTGGGCAAAGTGTGCCCAGACAACCTTGTCCACCTATCCCTTCTCCCGCATAGCAAGCTCTGTGCAAACGCCACCCCTTCAGCAGCCCTCTTGCTGCTAGGAAGCCTCTCAGACCGCCTGCCTTTCCTTTGTCTCATAGCGGCCGGATGTGGATGCCCGTCCTCCACAAACAGCTGGAATCTCAGTCTCTCAAGCACTCCGCCTGTCCCAGCTCCCCAACCCCACCAACCTCCAGAGCACTACACAATGTAGGTTTGTGCTCCAAAGCAGACCTCCAGGGCTGGGTGTTCAGCAGTCTTAGGCTTTCACCCCCTCCCCACTCCATTTCTCTTCCTCCCACTGGTGAGCTGAGGTGGGGGATGGGCTTGGGTCCCACCGGATCAAGGCTTTCGTATGTTACACCTGTTTCGTGAGGTCTGCTCTGTTCCTGAGGTCTTATGCAGTCTGGTGCAGCCTTCTTTTCTTGCTGTTTTAGGGTTAGTTGTATTAACTTTATTTTCACACTATGTGTGGTTTGGGGAGGAATTCTCTGTCTCACCTCTCACGCTGTCATCTTGAATCTTTAATCGATTTTAGATCTTTTTTAAATCGTTTTTCAATTGAATACAATTTATATTTGGTGTTGGTTTCAGATGAGTAACTTTGTGATTCATCAATTACATACACTATTAAATGCTTACCATAAGTGCAGTTACCATCTGTCATCATACAAAGATACTACAATATTATGCGCTATATTCCCTGTGCTGTACTTCTGTTCCTGTGACTCACTTGTAATTTCAAGTTTGTACCTCTTTATCCCCTTCACCTATTTCATTTGCTTCCCCCACCCACCGCCCAGCGCCAACTGTGGTGGCCAGATGTACACTCTCTGTGTTTACAGGTCTATTTCTGTTTTGTTTGTTTTGTTTTATTTTTCGGATTTCACATATAAGTGAATCCATATGGTATACGTTTTTCTCTGACTTATTTCACTTAGCATAATACCCTCTAGGTCTATCCATTTGCTGCAAATGACCAGATTTCCTTTTTTTATAGCTGAGTAATATTCCATTGTATATATGTACCACATTTTCTTTTTCCATTTGTCTGTAATGGACACTTTGGGTGCTTCCATATTGTGGCTATTGTAAATAATACTGCAGTAAACATAGGGGTGTATATATCTTTTTGAATTAATGATTTCATTTTCTTTGGGTAGATTCCTGGAAGTGGAATTTCTGGATCATATGGTGTTTCCCTTTTTAGTGTTTTGAGAAACCTCCATACTGCTTTCCATAGTGGCTGCACTAATTTGCAACTCCATTAGCTGTGTGCAAGGGTTCCCTTTTCTCCACATCCACACCAACACTTGTTATTTCTCGTCTTGATGATACTAGCCATTCTGACTAGTGAGGTCACACCTCACTGTAGTTCTGATTTGCATTTCCCTGCTGATTAGTGATGTGGAGCATCTTTTCATGTGCCTACTGGCCATCTGTATGTCTCCTTTGGAAAATGTCTATTCAGGTGTTCTCATTTTTTAGTCCAATTATTTGTATTTTTGGTGTTGAGTTGTGTGATTACTTTATGCATTTCGGATATTAGCCCCTTTTCAAATATATCATTTGCAAACATATTCTCCCATATAGTAGGGTGCCTTTTTGTTTTGTTGATGGTGTCCTTTGCTGTGCAGAAGAAGGTTTATAGCTTGATGTAGTACTGGTTATTTTTGCTTTTGTTTTTTGCTTGGGGAGATATACACAGAAAAAAATTTCTGGTGTTGATGTTAAAGAGTTTACTGCCTGTATTTTCTTCTGGGAGCCTTATGGTTTCAGGTTTTATATGTAGGTCTAGAATCCATTTTGAGTTTATTTTTATGCATTGTGTAAGACAGTGTTTTTCCACACAGCAGTATAAATCCTTTCAGGTTCCTGGACCAGTTTCAATGTGTGTATGAATGGCTCTTCCCCTCAAAACACACCAAGCAATTCTGGAACACCCACAGGGTGTCTAAGAACTCAGTTCTGACGCTATCTGCCCAGAGATAGCACCAGATTCCCCAGGTTGAGGGATCTGCTCTATAAGACTGCCCTCCACTCCCCACTCCAGATGCCAGTCACCTGGCAAGCCCCAGGTTGTTCCCTGTGCTTTTGACCAACAGGCTACTGATGGAGGTTCCCATGACCGCCCCCTTAGGTTTGATTAATTTGCTAGAGTGGCTCACAGAACTCAGGAAAACACTTTTGTTTATGAGTTTAATAAAGAATAACATAAAGGATACAAGTTAACAGCCAGATGAAGAGATACATAGGGCAAGTTCCCAAACAAAGGAGCTTCTGCCCTCATGGAGCTTGGGGCCTAGCTCAGTGGTGAATGGAAGCTTTCTGATTTCCCGGCCTAGAAGCTCTCTCTGACAGGAGAACCACGATGCAAGCAAGAGAGAGAAATGCTCTTCTCTTGGGGTTTTGTGAGGGCTTCATTGCCTGGTCATGATTGACTAAATCACTGGCCATTGGCTAAATTCAGCCTCAAGCCCTTGGGTGGGGTCCAAAAGTCTCTCATCAGCAAGACAAGACATCTGTTTAACCTTGAAGGTTCTGAAGTGTTTCAGGAACTGTGGATGAAGACAGATATACCTGGGAAATGTATATTTGGTCATCTGAATGACCAAATATGTATTTCTTATAACTCATTATATCTCACTGTGTTCTAGGAGTTTTATGATTTCAGGTCTTATATTTAGGTCTGGAATCCATATTGAGTTTATTTTTGTGTATCTATAAGACAGGTGATTCAGTTGTATTGTTTTGCATATACCTGTCCAGTTTTCTCAAAACCGTTTACTGAGGAGACTGTCTTTTCCTCATTGTATATTTTGCCTCCTTTGTCATATATTAATTGGCATATAGGTGTGGGTTTATTTCTGGGCTCTGTATTTTGTTGCATTGGTCTATGTACCTGTTCTTGTGCCAGTACCATAATGTTTTGATTACTGTAGCTTTGTAGGACAGCTTGAAGTTAGGGAGTGGATAGTTCAGGTTTCTTCTTTTGGAAGATTGGTTTGGCTGTTTGGGTCTTTTGTTCCGTAAACTTTTATAATTATTTTCTCTAAAAGTGAAAAATGACATTGGTATTTTGATAAGGATCACATTGAATCTGTAGACTACTTTAGGCAGCATGGTCATTTAACAATATTAATTTTTCCTTTCCATGACCGTGGAAGTAGCTTTCCATTTATTTGTATTTTCTTCAGTTTCTATCATCAGTGTTTTATAGTTTTAAGAGCATAGGTTTTTCACTGCCTTTGTTAGATTAATTCTTAGGTATTTTATTCTTTTTGATGCAATTGTAAGTGGGATTATTTTCTTAACCTCTCTTTCTGCTAGTGCATGGTATATAAAAATGCAACCAATTTCCATACATTGATTTTGTGTCCTGTGATTTTACTGAATTCATTTATTTTAATAGGTTATTTTTTGGTAGATTCTTTAGGGTCTTTTATGTATACTACTATTATGTCATCTGTACATAGTGACTTCCTCACTAATTTGGATTCCTTTTACTTCTTTTTCTTGTCTGACTTGTGGCCAGGACCTTTAGGACTATACTGAATAAAAGTGGTGAGAGTGGGCATTCTTGTCTTGTCCTGATCTTAGAGGAAAAGCTTTCAGCTTTTTACCATTGAGTATGATGTTAGTTGTGGGTTTGTCATATACGGCCTTTAGTATGTTGAGATATGTGCCCTCTATACCCACTTTGTTGAGAGTTTTTATCATGAATGGATGTTGAACTTTGTCCAGTGCTTTTTCAGTATCTCTTGAGATGATCATATGGTTTTTATTGTTCCTTTTTGTTAATGTGGTGTATCACATTGATTGATTTGCAGATATTGATCCATCCATGCATTCCTGGGATAAATCCTGCTTGATCGTGGTGAATGATTTTTTTAATGTGTTTTTGAATTCAGTTTGCAAATATTTTGTTGAGGATTTTTGCACCTATGTTTATCAGAGGTATTGGTCTGTAATTTTGTTTTCTTGGTAGTGTCCTTGTCTGGTTTTGGTACCAGGATGATGCTTGCCTCATAGAATGAATTTGAAAGTTTTTCTTCCTCTTCAGTTTTTTGGGATAGTTTAAACTTCTTTAAATGTTTGGTGGATTCATCTGTGAAACCATCTGGTTCTGAAATTTTCTTTGTGAGCTTTTGATTGCCAATCAGTTTTATTACTAGTAATTGATTTGTTCAAATTTTCTATTTTTTCCCGGTCAGTCTTGGAAGAGTGTATGCTTCAATGAATTTATTCATTTCTTCTAAGCTGCTGTCTTGCCTGAGGGTTTCAGCCCTGGGCAAGTTCACTATGGATACAGTGAGACTGAGAAATGACAGTGGAATGTTCTTGGGGTAAAAGGGTTTATACCTGGCTTTATTCTCCTGGTGGTAGGTCAATCACTAGAATCACATCTGCATCCAGCAGTCTGCAGGTCCATAATCCACCTCCATCTCTGCCTCCACCCAGAACACTGGGCAGAGCTCTTTACATAGTGACTCAGACAACAATAGCTTATTACCTCTGGGTGTGGAAGCATTAGCCTAGCAGCAGTCCGGTTACATCATCAAGTAGTTTAGGGTCAGGTTAGGATCTTGGTCATGGGAACTTACATTTTCCCTACAGTTCAATTTGTTGGCATAATTTTTCATAATACTCTTATAGTCCTTTGTATTTCTGTAGTGTTGGTTGTAACTTCTCTTTTATTTTTCATTTTTAAAATTTGAGTCCTCTGTCTTATTTTCTTGATGAGACTAGCTAAAGGTTTATCAATTTTGTTTATACTTTCAAAGAACCAGCACTTAGTTTTATTTATCTCTTGGTTGGTTGTTAGTCTCTTATTTATTTCCACTCTGATCTTTGTTATTTCTTTTCTTCTATCTTTGGACTTTTTTTTTCAGTTACCTTTTTTATTTTGGTATCACTAATGTACAATTACATGAACAATATTACGGTTACTAGACTCCCCCCATTATCAAGTCCCCAGGCATACCCCATTACAGTCACAGTCCATCAGTGTAGTAAGATGCTATAGAATCACTACTTGTCTTCTCTGTGTTATACTGCCTTCCCCATGCCCGTCCCACACACTTATGTGTGCTGATTGTAATGCCTGTTTTTCCCCCATATCCCTCCCTTCCCACCCATCCTCCCCAGTCCCTTTCCCTTTGGTAACCGTTAGTCCATTCTTGGGTTCTGTGAGTCTGCTGCTGTTTGTTCCTTCAGTTTTTTCTTTGTTCTTATACTCCATGGATGCGTGAAATCATTTGATACTTGTCATTCTCTGCTTGGCTTATTTCACTCAGTGTAATACCCTCAAGCTCCATCCATGTTGTTGCAAATGGTAGGATTTGTTTTCTTCTTATGGCTGAATAATACTCCATTGTGTATATGTACCACATCTTCTTTATCCATTCATCTACTGATGGACATTTAGGTTGCTTCCATTTCTTGGCTATTGTAAATAGTGCTGCGATAAACATAGGGGTGCATCTGTCTTTCTCAAACTGGGCTGCTGCATTCTTAGGGTAAATTCCTAGGAGTGGAATTCTGGGGTCAAATGGTATTTCTATTTTGAGTTTTTTGAGGAACCTCCATACTGCTTTCCACAACAGTTGAACTAATTTTTTTTTTCTCCATACACTATCATTAATCAACTCCAAGCTTAATTCTCAACAGTCTCCAATCTTTTGGAGCATAACGAACAAGTTCCAATACACTGAACAAGCTCCCACAAGGTGAACAATGCAAGGAACATAGCAAGTTCTCACAAGGTGAACAATGCAAAGGCAGTCATATCAGAGAAACTAATTCAGTTACTATAATCAATCAAGTCAACTATGATTATTCATATGATTTTTATAAATTATAAGTGAATCCCACATTTCCCCCTTTTTTGTTTTAATTGATGCAAATGCATATGCATATATTTGTGGAAGGTACCAGAATAATGATTAGCTGGGCTCGGCCTGTGACATAGCTTGTCACAGGCAATGTCTCTCTCGTCTGGAGGGGTGAGGTTCTATGCCTCACCTCAGTTGGCCCCCACGTTGCTCACCTGAGGTCCCTTGCGACTGTGCCTGTCTTAGGTTGTTCCTCCCATGAGGAATCTTACCCGTCTCTGGCTAACCAGCCATCTCCTGGGACCAAACAGGGAGATAAAATACGAAAGAGAGGACAGCCAGCAGCTATAATTCTGGATAAAATCACAATATACATGATTATTTTCTTGCAGCAAATGCAGGTGGGGAATCAGTATATGATTTCACAAAGTTCTTTAAAAGGAATCACTTATTTCTTGAAGTTAATTCTTGAAAAGTAGCATATGCTTGTATTGGCTTTAAAAGACCAACAACTGCCTTCCACACACACACTAGGAGAACAGGAATACAAATGCATAACAGTATTAGACCTACAATTATAGGCCATATCCGATGAAACAAAACCAATTTAACAATCCAGGCATTTGTGAAAACTTATCAATAACATGGTGAATGTTGTCTATTTGATCTTGAATAGTATGCGAAAAATCATACAAATTAAAACAACATATCCCTGGAAATTGTTCACATCCCATATGTTCTTTTTTTTTAAATTACTTATTCTTTTATTAGCTTCTCCTAAGTATTCTTTTTTTTTATAATTTATTTTGGATCATTAATCTACAATTACATGTGCAATATTATGATTATTAAACTACCCCCTTCATCAAGTCCCCCCCACCAACCCCATTACAGTCACTGTCCATCAGCGTAGTGAGATGCTATAGAATCACTACTTGTCTTCTCTGAGTTGTACAGCCCTCCCCGTGCCCCCCCAACATTACGTCTACTAATCGTAATGCCCCTTTTTCCCTCTTATCCCTCCCTTCCCACCCATTTTCCCCAGTCCCTTTCCCTTTGGTAACTATTAGTCCGTTCTTGGGTTCTGTGAGTCTGCTGCTGTTTTGTTCCTTCAGTTTTTTTCTTTGTTCTTATACTCCACATATGAGTGAAATCATTTGATACTTGTCTTTTTCGGCTTGGCTTATTTCACTGAGCATAATGCCCTCTAGCTCCATCCATGTTGTTGCAAATGGTAGGATTTGTTTTCTTCTTATGGCTGAATAATATTCCATTGTGTATATGTACTACATCTTCTTTATCCATTCATCTACTGATGGACACTTAGGTTGCTTCCATTTCTTGGCTATTGTAAATAGTGCTGCGATAAACATAGGGGTGCATATGTCTTTTTCAAACTGGGCTGCTGCATTCTTAGGGTAAATTCCTGGAAATGGAATTCCTGGGTCAAATGGTATTTCTATTTTGAGTTTTTTGAGGAACCTCCATACTGCTTTCCACAATGGTGAACTAATTTGCATTCCCACCAGCAGTGTAGGAGGGTTCCCTTTTCTCCACATCCTCACCAACATTTGTTGTTGTTTGTGTTTTGGATGTTGGCCATCCTCACTGGTGTGAGGTGATATCTCATTGTGGTTTTAATCTGCACTTCTGTGATGATTAGCCATGTGGAGCATCTTTTCATGTGCCTGTTGGCCATCTGAAATTTCTTCTTTAGAGAAGTGTCTATTCATGTCCTCTGCCCATTTCTTAATTGGATTAGTTGCTTTTTGTTTGTTAAGGTGCGTGAGTTCTTTATATATTTTGGATGTCAACCCCTTATCGACTACGTCATTTATGAATATATTCTCCCATACTGTAGGAAGTCTTTTTGTTCTACTGATGGTGTCTTTTGCTGTACAGAAGCTTTTCAGCTTGATATAGTCCCACTTGTTCATTTCTGCTTTTGTTTCCCTTGCCCGGGGAGATAGGTTCATGAAGAAGTTGCTCATGTTTATGTCCAAGAGAATTTTGCCTGTTTTTTTCTGGGTTTTATGGTTTCATGACTTACATTCAGGTCCTTGATCCACCTTGAGTTTACCTTTGTGTATGGGGTTAGACAGTAGTCCAGTTTCATTCTCTTACATGTAGCTGTCCAGTTTTTCCAACACTAGCTGCTGAAGAGGCTGTCATCTCCCCATTGTATATCCAAGGCTCCTTTATCAAATATTAATTGACTGTATATGTTTGGGTTAATGTTTGGATTTTCTATTCTGTTCCACTGGTCTGTGGGTCTGTTTTTGTGCCAATACCAAATTGTCTTGATTACTGTGGCTTTGTAGTAGAGCTTGAAGTCAGGGAGCGTAATTCCCCCGTTTTATTCCTCCTTCTCAGGATTGCTTTGGCTATTCGGGGTCTTTTGTGGTTCCATATGAATTTTAGAATTATTTGTTCCAGTTCATTGAAGAGAGCTGTTGGTAGTTTGAGAGGGATTGCGCTGAATCTGTAGATTGCTTTAGGCAGTATAGCCATTTTGACAATATTTATTCTTCCTAGCTAAGAGCATGGGATGCATTTCCATTTGTTAGTGTCCTCTTTAATTTCTCTTAGGAGTGTCTTGTAGTTTTCAGAGTACAGGTCTTTCACTTCCTTCGTTAGGTTTATTCCTAGGTATTTTATTCTTTTTGATGCAATTGTGAATGGAATTGTTTTTCTGATTTCTCTTTCTGTTAGTTCATCATTAGTGTGTAGGAAAGCAACAGATTTCTGTGTGTTAATTTTGTATCCTGCAACTTTGCTGAATTCAGATATTAGTTCTAGTAGTTTTGGAGTGGAGTCTTTAGGGTTTTTTATGTACAATATCATGTCATCTGCAAATAGTGACAATTTGACTTCTTATTTACCAATCTGGATGCCTTGTATGTCTTTGTTTTGTCTGATTGCCGTGGCTAGGACCTCCAGTACTATATTGAATAACAGTGGAGAGAGTGGGCATCCCTGTCTTGTTCCCGATCTTAGATGAAAAGCTTTCAGCGTCTCACTGTTAAGTATGATGTTAGCTGTGGGTTTGTCATATATAGCCTTTATGATGTTGAGGTACTTGCCATCTATACCCATTTTGTTGAGAGTTTTAATCAGGAATGGATGCTGAATTTTGTCAAATGCTTTTTCAGCATCTATGGAGATGATCATGTGGTTTTTTTCTTTTTTTTGTTGATGTGGTGGATGATGTTGATGGATTTTTGAATGTTGTACCATCCTTGCATCCCTGGCATGAATCCCACTTGATCATGGTGTATGATCCTCTTTATGTATTTTTGGATTCGGTTTGCTAATATTTTGTTGAGTATTTTTACATCTACATTCATCAGGGATATTGGTCTGTAATTTTCTTTTTTGGTGAGGTCTTTGCCCGGTTTTGGTATTAGAGTGATGCTGGCTTCATAGAATGAGTTTGGAAGTATTCCCTCCTCTTCTATTTTTTGGAAAACTTTAAGGAGAATCGGTGTTATTTCTTCTCTATATGTCTGGTAGAATTCAGAGGTGAATCCATCAGGCCCAGGGGTTTTGTTCTTGGGTAGTTTTTTGATTACCAATTCGATTTCGTCACTGGTGATTGGTCTGTTTAGTTTTTCTGTTTCTTGCTTGGTCAGTCTTGGAAGGTTGTATTTTTCTAAGAAGTTGTCCATTTATTCTGTGTTTTCCAGCTTCTTAGCATATAGATTCTCATAATATTCTCTTATAATTCTTTGTATTCTGTGGGGTCCGTCGTTATTTTTCCTCTCTCATTTCTGATTGTGTTTATGTGTGTAGATTCTCTTTTTCTCTTAATGAGTCTGGCTAGGGGTTTATCTATTTTGTTTATTTTTTCAAAGAACCTGCTCTTGGTTTCATTGATTTTTTTCTATTGTTTTATTCTTCTCAATTTTATTTGTTTCTTCTCTGATCTTTATTATGTCCCTCCTTCTGGTGACTTTGGGCCTCATGTGTTCTTCTTTTTCCAATTTCAATAATTGTGTCTTTAGACTATTCATTTGGGAATGTTCTTCTTTAAATAGGCCTGGACTGCAATATACTTTCCTCTTAGAACTGCCTTTGCTGAGTCCCACAGAAGTTGTGGCTTTGTGTTGTTGTTATCATTAGTCTCCATATATTCTTTCATTTCTGTTTTGATTTGGTCGTTAACCCATTGATTAGTTAGGAGAATGTTGTTAAGTCTCCATGTATTTGTGAGCCTTTTTGATTTCTTTCTAAAATTTATTTCTAGTTTTATACCTTTGTGATCTGAGAAGTTGGTTGGTAGAATTTCAATATTTTTGACTTTACTGAGGTTCTTTTTGTGGCCTAGTATGTGGTCTATTCTGGAAAATGTTCCATGTGCACCTGAGAAAAATGTGTATCCTGCTGCTTTTGGGTGCAGAGGTCTGTAGATATCTGTTAGGTCCATCTGTTCTAGTGTGTTGTTCAGTGCCTCTGTGTCTTTACTTATTCTCTGTCTGATTGATCTGTCCTTTGGAGTGAGTAGTGTGTTGAAGTCTCCTAAAATGAAGCATTGCTGTCTATTTCCTCCTTTAATTCTGTTAGTTTTTGTTTCACATATGCTGGCGCTCCTGTGTTGTGTGCATATGTATTTATAATGGTTATATCTTCTTGTTGGACTGACCCCTTTATCATTATGTAATGTCCTTCTTTGTCTCTTGCTACTTTCTTCGATTTGAAGTCTGTTTTGTCTGCTACAAGTACTGCAACACCTGCTTTTTTCTCTTTGTTGTTTGCATGAAATATCTTTTTCCATCCCTTCACTTTTAGTCTGTGTATGTCTTTGGTTTTAAAGTGAGTCTCTTGAAGGCAGCATATAGATGGGTCTTGTTTTTTTATCCATTCAGTGACTCTTTGTCTTTTGACTAGTGCATTCAGTCCATTTACATTAAGGGTGATTATGGATAGGTATGTACTTATTGCAGACTTCAGATTCGTGGTTACCAAAGGTTCAAGGTTAACTTCCCTACTATCTAAAAGTTTAACAATTAACTTAATATGCTATTACAAACACAATCTAAACGTTCTTTGTTTCCTCCTTTTTCTTTCTATTCCATTCTTTATATATTAGGTATCATATTCTGTACTGTTTGTCTATCCCTTGATTGACTTTGGAAATAGTTAATTTAATTTTGCATTTTCTTAGTAATTAGCTTTTCTATTTTCTTTACTGTGGTTTTATTACCTCTGGTGACAGCTATTAATCTGTGGGAACACTTCCATCTATAGCAGTCCCTCCAAAATACACTGTAGAGATGGTTTGTGGGAGGCAAATTCTCTCAGCTTTTGCTTATCTGGGAATTGTTTAATCCTTCCTTCAAATTTAAATGATCATCTTGCCGGATAAAGTAATCTTGGTTGAAGGCCCTTCTGCTACATTGCATTAAATACATTATGCCACTCCCTTCTGGCCTGTAAGGTTTCTGCTGAGAAGTCTGATGAAAGCCTGATGGGTTTTCCTTTGTATGTGATCCTATTTCTCTCTTTTATTATTATTTTTTATTATTATATATATTTTTATTTTTTCTTTTATTTTTATAAGTTTATTTTGATATCATTAGTCTACAATTAAATGAGTAATATTATGGTGATTACACTACCCCCTTCATCAGGCCCCCCCCCCAACCCCATTACAGTGACTGTCCATCAGCATAGTGAGATGCCATAGAGTCACTACTTGTCCTCTATGGGTTGTGCAGCCCCCCGTGCCCCCCCAACATTACATGTGCTAATCGTGATGTCCCTTCTTCCCCCTTGCCACTCCCTTGCCACCCATCCTCCCCAGTCCCTTTCCCTTTGGTAACTATTAGTCCGTTCTTGGGTTCTGTGAGTTTGCTGCTGTTTTGTTCCTTCAGTTTTTTTTTTCTTAGTTCTTGTACTCCACATATGGGTGAAATCATTTGGTACTTGTCTTTTTCAGCTTGGCTTATTTCACTGAGCATAATACCCTCTAGCTCCATCCATGTTGTTGCAAATGGTAGGATCTGTTTTCTACTTATGGCTGAATAATATTCCATTGTGTATATGTGCTACATCTTCTTTATCCATTCATCTACTGATGGACACTTAGGTTGCTTCCATTTCTTGGCTATTGTAAATAGTGCTGCGATAAACATAGGGGTGCATCTGTCTTTTTCAAACTGGGCTGCTGCATTCTTAGGGTAAATTCCTAGGAGTGGAATTCCTGGGTCAAATGGTATTTCTATTTTGAGTTTTTTGAGGAACCTCCATACTGCTTTCCACAATGGTTGAACTAATTTGCAGTCCCACCAGCAGTGTAGGAGGGTTCCCTTTTCTCCACATCCTCGCCAACATTTGTTGTTGTTTGTGTTTTGGATGTTGGCCATCCTCACTGGTGTGAGGTGATATCTCATTGTGGTTTTAATCTGTATTTCTCTGATGATTAGCGATGTGGAGCATCTTTTCATGTGCCTGTTGGCCATCTGAATTTCTTCTTTGGAGAAGTGTCTATTCATGTCCTCTGCCCATTTCTTAATTGGATTATTTGCTTTTTTGTTTGTTAAGGTGCGTGAGTTCTTTATATATTTTGGATGTCAACCCCTTATCGGATACGTCATTTATGAATATATTCTCCCATACTGTAGGAAGTCTTTTTGTTCTGCTGATGGTGTCCTTTGCTGTACAGAAGCTTTTCAGCTTGATATAGGCCCACTTGTTCATTTTTGCTTTTGTTTCCCTTGCTCGGGGATATATGTTCATGAAGAAGTCGCTCATGTGTATGTCCAAGAGCTTTTTGCCTATATTTTTTTCTAAGAGTTTTATAGTTTCATGACTTACATTCAGGTCTTTGATCCACCTTGAGTTTACCTTTGTGTATGGCGTTAGATATAGTCCAATTTCATTCTCTTACATGTAGCTGTCCAGTTTTTCCAACACCAGCTGCTGAAGAGGCTATCATCTCCCCATTGTATATCCAAGGCTCCCTTATCAAATATTAATTGTCTGTATGTGTTTGGGTTGATGTTTGGATTTTCTATTCTGTTCCACTGATCTGTGGGTCTGTTTTTGTGCCAATACCAAATTGTCTTCATTACTGTGGCTTTGTCGTAGAGCTTGAAGTCCGGGAGTGTAATTCCCCGTTTTATTCCTCCTCCTCAGGATTGCTTTGGCTATTCGAAGTCTTTTGTGGTGCCATATGAAGTTTAGAATTATTTGTTCCAGTTCATTGAAGAAAGCTGTTGGTAGTTTGATAGGGATTGCGTTGAATCTGTAGATTGCTTTGGGTAGTATAGCCATTTTGACAATATTTATTCTTCCTAGCCAAGAGCATGGGATGCATTTCCATTTGTTAGTGTCCTCTTTAATTTCTCTTAGGAGTGTCTTGTAGTTTTCACAGTACAGGTCTTTCACTTCCTTCGTTAGGTTTATTCCTAGGTATTTTATTCTTTTTGATGCAATTGTGAATGGAATTGTTTTTCTGATTTCTCTTTCTGTTAGTTCATCATTAGTGTATAGGAAAGCAACAGATTTCTGTGTGTTAATTTTGTATCCGGCAACTTTGCTGAATTCAGATATTCTAGTAGTTTTGGAGTGGAGTCTTTAGGGTTTTTTATGTACAATATCATGTCATCTGCAAATAGTGACAATTTGACTTCTTATTTACCAATCTGGATGCCTTGTATGTCTTTGTTTTGTCTGATTGCTGTGGCTAGGACCTCCAGTACTATGTTGAATAACAGTGGAGAGAGTGGGCATCCCTGTCTTGTTCCCGATCTTAGATGAAAAGCTTTCAGCTTCTTGCCGTTAAGTATGATGTTAGCTGTGGGTTTGTCATATATGGCCTTTATGATGTTGAGGTAATTGCCCGGCTGCTTTTAATAGTCTGTCCTTATCTTTGATCTTTGCCATTTTAATTACTATATGTCTTGCTGTTGTCTTCCTTGGCTCCCTTGTGTTGGGAGATCTGCACACCTCCATGGCCTGAGAGACTATCTCCTTCCCCAGATTGGGGAAGTTTTCAGCAATCACCTCCTCAAAGACGCTTTCTATCCCTTTTTCTCTCTCTTCTTCCTTTGGTACCCTTGTAATGCGAATATTGTTCCGTTTGGATTGGTCACACAGTTTTCTTAATATTCTTTCATTCTTAGAGATCCTTTTTTCTCTCTGTGCCTCAGCTTGTTTGTATTCGTCTTCTCTAGTTTCTATTTCATTTGTTGTCTGCTCCACCGTAGCCAATCTGCTTTTAATACCGTCCATTGTGTTCTTCAATGATTGGATCTCTGACCGGAATTCATTCCTGACTTCTTGAATATCTTTCAGTACCTCCATGAGCATGTTAATTATTTTTATTTTGAATTCCCTTTCAGGGAGAGTCATAAGGTCCATATCATTTAAATCTTTCTCAGGAGTTGTGTTCATAATTTTACTCTGGACCAGGTTCCTTTGGCGTTTCACATTCGTGTATCGTGCCCTGTAGTGCCCAGAAGCTCTACTCTCTGGAGCTGCTCAGCCCCTGAAGCAATGCGGGGATTGTAGGGGAGTGGTATTGGTGCCTCTGCACAGGAAAGGGCTGTTTGCTGGTTCCTGGCTGCTATGCCTGTCTCCACTGCCTGAACCAGTGGGCTGAGCACACAGGTATAAGCCTCTGTGCTTTGTGTTTTTAGTTGCTATAGACAGATCTTCCCTCTGCCTGGCCTAACACCAGGGAAGGATTTCCCGGTTTGCAAGCCCAGTGGGGCTGGCCTTAAGAAAGGCGCACAAGTCTGCCTGTCACAGAAGGGGTTCTTGGAGCTGTGTAGGCAGCCAGGGAGCTGGAGCACCTGAAGATCGTGAAAGCTCCCAACCTGCTGGGCAGAGTGCACCCGGACAATTTTGTCTGCCTGTCCTTTCTCCTGAGCAGTAAGCTCCATGCAATCCTTGCCCCTTTAGCAGCTCTCTTGCTAAGGGCTTCTTTGTTAGGAAGTCTCTCAGACTGCCCGCCCTTCTTTTGTCCCCGAGCAGCTGGGTATGGATCCCTGCTTTCACAAGCAGCTGGATTCTTAGTCTCTCCAGGAATTCTGCCTGTCTTAGCTTTCCAACCCCCTAATTACAAGAGTATCATGCAAGCACCATGAAATGTAGGTTTGTGCTCCCAGAGCAGATCTCCAGAGTTAAGTATTCAGCAGTCCCACATCTCCATTCCCTCCCTGCTCTGTTCCTGTTCCTCCCACCAGTGGGCTGGGGTGGGGGAAGGGCTTGGATCCCGCAGGACCACAGCTTTAGTATGTTACCCTTTTCTGTGAGGGCTGCTCTTGTCTCCAGGTGTATGCAGTTTGTTGCCATCCTCTTTCCTGTTGCTCTTTCAAGAGTAGTTGAAGTAGCTTTATTTTCATATTACATGAGGTTTTAGGAGGAAGCCTCTGTCTCACCTCTCACGCCGCCATCTTTTCCTATATTTGGACTTTTTTCTTTTTTTTTCTAGGTCCTTTATATGTAGGGCTAGATTGAGGTTTTTCTTTTTTCTTGAGGTAGGACTTTAATACTATAAACTTTCCTCTTAGAACTGCTTTTGCTCCATCAGGAATATTTCTCATTGTTATGTTTCTGTTTTCATTATTTTCCAAGTATCTTTTGACTTCCTCTTTAATTTCTTCATTGACCCTTTGGTTGTGTAGTAGTATGCTGTTTAGCCTCCATCTGTTTGTGCTTTTTCCAGTAGTCGATATCCAGTTTCATACTGTTGTGTTTGGAAAGGATGCTTAGTGATTTCAGTCTTCCTAAATTTATGAAGACTTGTTTTGTGGCTTAACATATGATATGTCCTGGAGAGTGTTCCATGTTGTCTTGCCAGTGGGTTTCAGCCCTGAGCAAGTTCACTATGGGTTCAGTGGGACCAAAGAATGACAGTGGAACGTTCTTGGTGTGAAAGAGTTTATACCCAACGTTATTCCCATGGTGGCAGGTCAATCACTAGAATCCTGTCTACTCAGAGTGAGTCTGCATGCAGCAAGCCGGTCTCTGCCTCTGGGCCTCTCTGCCCCCGCAGCCATCTCAGTCTCTTGTCCTTTTAGCTGCCACCACTCCAGTCTCTGCTCTCCTGCAGCCATGCCACCGTGTCACCCAGAGCACTGGGTGGAGCTCTTTATATAGAGTCAATAATAATGTATTGCCCAAACATGTGTAGTGAGCTAGCCAACCAGGGCCAGGTGAGAATCCTGGCCATAGGAGCCTTCACTTTATCCACACATGTGCACTTGAAAAGAATGTTTTTTGATGTAATGTTCTGTATATAATAGGTCCATTTGGTGTAATGTGTCCTTTAGAACCACTGTTCCCTTACCGATTTTCTGTCTGGATGATCTATCCATTGAAGTAAGTGGAGTGTTCAAGTAAGCTATTATTGTATTATTCTCAGTTTTCCCCTCCATGTCTGTTAATTTTTGCTCTATGTATTTAAGTGCTCCTCTGTTGAGTGTGTCAGTATTTACAATTGTTACACCTTTCTGGATTGAGCTCTTAATCATTATATAATGTCCTTTGTCTTTTGCTACAGTCTGTTTTAAAGTCTGTCAGATATAAGAGTTTCAACTCCAGCTCTGTTTTATTCTGTTTAAATTGAATATCTTTTTCCATCTCTTCAGTTTCAATCTGTTTGTGTCTTTAGGTCTAAGTGAGTCTCTTGTAGGCAGCAAAAATTTTTTTTAATCCATTCAGTCACCGTATGTCTTTCGATTGAAGCATTTAGTCCATTTACATTTAAAGTAGTTATTGATAGTTATGTAGTTATTGCCATTTTGTTCAATGTTTCTTGGTTATTTTTGTTCTTTTTTGATCTTTTCTTCCTCTGTTGTTCTCTCATGAATTATGACTTCCTTTGGTGTTATGTTTGGATTCCCTTCTCTCTCTCTTGTGTGTGTGTGTATGTGTGTGTATGCGTGTATCCAGTATAGGTTTTTGGTTTGTGTTTACTGTGGGGTCCTTATATGACATTCTACATATGTAGCAATCTCAGATAAGTTGATGGTCACTAAAGTTCAAACACATTGTAATAATACTACATTTTTACTCAACCTCATCCACATTTTATGTATATGATACTTACTTTTTTTGTATTTTATTTATTTTGCTATTATTAATATACAATTACATGAGCAACATTATGGTTACTAGACTCCCCCTATTATCAAGTCCCCACCACGTACCCCATTGCAGTCCCTGTCCATCAGTGTAGTGGGATGTTATAGAATCACTACTTGTCTTCTCTGTGTTATACTGCCTTCCCCGATGATACTTTCTTTTACACTTTTTTTTTTAGTGACTCCCTTAACTAATTTTTAGATGTAACTGATAATACTTTTGCCTTTTTGACCTTCATACTAGCTTTTAAGTGATTGATCTACTACTTCGTGTATGTTTGCTTTTATCAGTGAAATTTTTGCTTTCATATTTTTCTTGCTTCTAGTTAAGGTCTTTTCTTTTCCTCTCAAAGAAGGCCCTTTGACATTTCTTGTAAGGCTTGGTTAGTGGTGGTGAACACCTTTAACTTAGGTTTATCTGTTAAGCTCTTTATCTCCCCTTCCATTCTGAATGATAACTTTGTTGGGTAGATAGGTCTTCTTTTCTAATAGAAGCATTTAGGGCTTTAAGTTTCCTTTAAGTACTGCCTTAGTTGCATCCCTCAAATTTTGATATGTGTATTTTTGTTATTAACTTCCAGCTATTTTCAAATTTTCCTTGTGATTTCATTTTTGACCTGTGAATTCTTAAGAAGAGGATTAATTCCCAGATTTTTTATTTCAAACATTTTACTATTCTTGATTCTTAATTTAATTCTGATTTGGTCAGATAATACATGTATGATTTTCATCTTTTTAAGTTTAAAGTTTATGGCCCAGCATATCATCTGTCTCTGGGATTTTACAATATGCACTTGAAAAAATTGTATATCCTATAGTGGTAGGTTATTGTGTTCTATAAATGTCAACTAGAGCAAGGTGGCTAATAGTGTAGTTTCAGGTCACTGTGTCTTCACTGAATTTGTATCTGGTTGTTCTATCAATTCCTGAGAGGAGGAGATCTTAGAATTTTCTTCTAAGGTTGTAGAATTATCTATTTTCCCCTTTAATTTTATCAGTTTTGCTTTGTGTTCTTTGAGCTTCTATTATTAGACACATAAAATGAGTAATTATATCTTCCTGATAATTTATTATTATTATTATTTTTATTATGAAATGTTCCTTTTTATTTTTGGCAATACTCTTTTCCTTGAAGCCTATTTTATTTGATATTAAAGATATTAAACTCTATCCAGCCTTCTTGTGTTTGTTGCTTGCATGTTATAATTACTTCATCCATTTACTTCCAGTCTGTCTATGTCTTTATATTTGGAGTGTGCCTCGTGTAGATAGTATGAAAGGGGGGGTTCTTCAGCTACCCAATTCACTCATTCAGGAAAGGACACGAGAACTCCAGCAGCGAAGTTTATTGCCTGAAAGACAGAATGGCTGCCTCTAAAGGAGAGAGCAGCAATGGCAGCAAGGGGGAAGCTGGTTATAAAGGAAATTGAGCGGGAAGTTGGTCTCGTGACTTCTATGCATTACAGGGTTCAGGAAGAGGGGGTGCTGATTGGATGGTTTAAAACAAGTATGTCTTGTACATTTTCTATAGGTTGAGCTCAGTTGGCGCCGAGTTGCCGGCTGATGTAATCTAGAAGGTATGTAAGTAAAGGGAAGTAGGTACCTTTTATGGTAAGGGCAGATTACCTTTGCCCTTTATTGTCGGGTGGCTGGTCGTTGCTAGGGAAACTATCCAGAATGAGAATCACTAGAACAATGGATGGGTTCTCCAGTAACTAGAACACAGTTTTCTTAGAACTAGGTTGGGGTGAGGCCTTGGGGGGATTCAAGGCTGGCGTGCAGCTGCTGCAGGTGATAAAGGTGGGGGTTTACTATGCCCAGAGGCAGTTCTGGGTTCTAACATTGAGTATACTAAGGTATTGCTTTTTTATTCATTCTTTCAATCTTTGACTTGTAACTGGAGTGTTTAGATCATAAACACTTAAATTATTTATTGATATAGTTGTATTTAGTTCTACTATTTTATTATTTGTTCTGTGTACCCTGTTTTTTGTTTCTCTATATCTTCTTTTGGATTATTTAAATGTTTAGTGTCTCATTTTAATTTATTTGATTTTTGGCACTGTCCCTCATTTTTTTAGTGGTTGCTCTAGAAGTTACAGTATACATTCCTGTCTTTTCACAATCTACTTAGAGTAATTTTCTACCACTTTGTCTGAATGAAGAAGCTTCACAACCATATAGATTCCTTTAACCCCCTCCTGGTGACCATAAATTTATAGCTATCCATGTGTATTACATCTACTATATTGAAGACCTTACCATATCATGTTAAAGTTTTGTTTCAAAGAGTTCTTTGTTTCTACCTAGCTATCTGCCATTTCTATTGTCTTTCTCTAGTCTTAAAAATCTAAATTTCTCTCTGGTATCATTTCCCTTTAGCATTTCTCAGGGAGCAGGTCTGCTCACAACAAATTTTCTTACTTCTTCTCATCTGAAGAAATATTCCTAAAGGATATTTTCACCAAATATAGAATTTTGAATTGACAGGTCTTTTCTCTCAACATTAAAAAAACATCGCACTGTCTTCTGTCTTCCTTGGTTTCTGTTGAAAAACCCATGATCATTTAAATCATTCCCTTTATATAATATGTCATTGTTTTCTAGCTGTTTTTTAGATTAAAAGAAAAAAGTCTTTGCATTTGAACAGTTTCATTAAGAGTGTCTAGGTGTGTTTTTCTTTGAGTTTATGCAGTTGAGTGTTGAGGTACTTGAATATGTAAATTTGTCTTTCATTAAATTTGGGAGGATTTTCCACCATTATTTATTTTGCTATTATTAATATACAATTACATGAGCAACAACCATTATTTTTTTTAAATGTATTTTTCTGTCTCAGTCTCTTTCTCATCTCCTGGGATTACAGATACACTTAAGTTAGACCTTTTGATAGTGATCCACAGTTTGTTGGGGCTCTGTTGAATGTTTTTCAGTCTTTTTTTTCCTCTTTGCTCCTCAGATTTAATAATTTCTGTCGATCTGTCTTTGAGTTCATAGATTGCCTCGGTCATCTCCATTCTATTACTGAGACTATCCAGTGATTTCCCCCCCCACCCCCAATACTGTATTTTTCTGTTCTGGAATTTCCTTTGATTCTTTTTTATTGTTATAATTTTTTCTACAGATAATTTCTACCTTTTCCTTCAGTTCAAGTGGGTTTTCCTTTATTTTGTGGAGCATAGCTATAATAACTTTTAAAGTCTTTGATAGTTTAAACATCTGGATTGACCTTGAGGCTGACATCTGTTTATCATGGTCAGAATCCTTTGAAGACTGTTCACATTTTCCTGGTTCTTAATATAATGCATAATTTTGGAATTTAATCTAAGGATTGTGAATGCTCTTTGTATAGACTCAGGGTCTTTTTCAAAATCTGTTTTTACCTGTTTAGGTTCAGACCACGTGTTCTCTTGCCTCTTGAGAGCATTCATTCAATCTTGGTTCTATTCTTTTAGTCTTTGTTATGATGGTTTAGGTCTTGTCTTGTATAGGAAATAGATCAGAGGTTAGTCTGAAACTTTTTTCAGGTGTTTCAAATCTTGATTCAGTTCTCCAAGCTTTTGATACATTGTTTTGGATGTTTCTCACACTAGTAACTCAGGGGTTAGTTTGAGACTTGCACAGTTTGTTCAAATCTTATTTCACTTTTCAAGCCTTTACTAAGCTAGTTTGGTTATACTCCACATGTACATAGCTCAGGTTAGGGTGTGACTTTTGTGGATTCATGCACAAAATTATGGGATCACCTTCTTTGCCAGTCTCTTCTCCACAGTTCCCCTACATTCTCTAGTCTATCGAGACTCCTTTTCCTGGTTTCTCTGGCCAGAAAAGTGGAGTTTCTATTGGAATTTAACTGTCCATGCTGCTCTACAAGTGAGTCCACCCTTATTGCAAAGCCACATGGGAAGGGGGAAAACTGGAAAATAGACCCTGTGTGTGTCACTTCTCCCAGGTTTGACTCCTCTGCAAAATCTACTTGCTTTTATTTACTTTTCAGTCCAGAATTTTTAGTTATAATCCTCAGGAGGGATGGACTGACTGTAGTGGATTTATGCTGCCATGCCCCAACCAGGACTGCTCTGTGTTAAATTTGTAATATTGGACCTCATGTGCAGAGAGCAGAAATCATACTTCCCTGTGTGTAGCATATTGACATCATCAGTCCCTGTGATTTTTTTGGTTTTCCCTTTCCCCATTTCCATCCCTTTCCTCCCATAGACAACCATGTTAACACATTTGCCTTTAAATATGTATGAATTCTTGTAAAATAGCTAGAACTGTTGTTTTTAATTTACTGAATTGACATTGTACTATAGCTCTTGTTCTGTTCCTCTTTTCATTCAAGTGTGCTTTTCAATTATGTTCCTGTCTGTATGTGTAGAAATGGTTTATTGTTTCTAACTACGTAATATTCCTTGGTATGCTTCTATCACATTTTACTTATGTATTTTCCTTAGAATGGTCACCTCTGTTACTTCCAACTCACTGCTACCATGTATCTCTGTGTGTAATTCTTATCATCCCTACTTCTAAAGTGTTATCTTCAGCTTATGTTTGCTACAAAGCGTTAATTCAAGCCCTTACCATCTCTTATTCATACTACAACAAGCTACTAACCTCCCTTCATTCATTCCTCTTCCATGGGTCATCTTCCATACACCATCCAGAGTGACCTTTCTAAACTATAAACCTAAAGCAGACCTCACACAGATATTTAGCTGGAAAAGAGAGTGCCTTGGATCACACTTTGAGAGCTCCTTGGACCACACTTTGAGAACTACTACTGTACCACATCCCGAGCCACCTAGAAAATACTTTTTAGTTACTCAGTAATGTTTTTTTAGGAGAGCAAGGCAGAGGCTTTTATTTAGCGATAAAGTGAAAAGACAGAGCTCCTGGCCTGAGCCAGGAGGGGAAGAGAGACCTGGGGTGGTGCATTGTCTAGGGGTTTTATAGGCTGTTGAGAGACAAAGGGCTAGGGACCTGCTAAGTGGTCCAAAAATGTTTACCTTTGAAGAAACACTAAGTTTCTTATTAGTCTTCCTGGTTATTTACAAGAATTTTACTGCTCCGATTTCCTTCCAGGATAGCAGCTTCCTGGTCTGGGAGCATATCACTTAAGACTGCCTGCTTTGCTCCCAAGGTGGGCTGAGTTACAGTCTTGTTAAAAGAGTATGTTAAGAAGCTTACTTTTTAATTAATTAGTTTTTAAAATGCAATTTTATTTTCAAGATGGAATCCTTCCTGTTTTTACTACATTGTTTTGGGCTTGCTTGCTACATTGCCCAGGTTGCAAATTATTTGTTCAGGGCTTGAGGAAGAAAAGGAGCACCTGGGTAAAGTCAGAAAAACAAGCTGGGCCCCCCTGCAGGCCAAAGCAAATCCCATAATGGATTAATTATCTTGCTTTGTTTTTTCCGGAGGCCCTTACCCTACTCTGTCTAAGCCCATGGTCCCTGTCTCATTCCCCCCTCTACACATGGAGACCCTAGCTGCTGCTTCAGTAATGTTTTTTAGCTACATACTGACTGGTCTTAGATTTGAGAATTTGGATCCAGCTCTATACCAGACTTATCTGGCCAGCTTAACTCAGACAAGATAGCACTCTTCCTTTAGCTGTCGGACTTGAGTATCTTGTTGCCTAAGTAAGGCAGTGCAGCCCCGACATCAGGGTTTAGGGAAGAAGCTAAGGAGGAAGGAAGATTGATCAGACTAGGGCTCTACAAACTGTTCTTTTCTTTCTTTATTCTCAGGGATTCTGTTTAGTTACTGACTATGTCAGAGAAACAGGGAGACCCAGACATTCCTGGTTACAGATACAGGAGATCTTCTGAAGGGTCACAGAACACCCTATTTGCTTTGACTACTTTTCTTTGATGAATCCAGGAAAGAATGTGTACTTGTAATGCAGAGTGATCATTACATGGACTGCTTACTCTTTCTGATTTCAATGAAGTAATTAATAATTGTTTATGTTGTGTTAGATCAACCATTGTAATTGTTAGATTACAATTGAAATCTTTTTATTAGGCTTCTTAGTTTTTGCACAGGCAACCAACTTGTGCAAATTAATTCAATAATAAGAGCTTTACTCCAGATCCTCCTTCGTGGTGTATATCTTTGTGTCATATTAGTAGCAGGACCCAGTGCTCCATAAAGGATAATAGCTTCCAGTACACTATCCCTCATGATGACTCCTTAAGCGGCTCTTCATCTGCCTCTTCGTGTGAACCAGTGAGTGATTTTCCAGCATCATTTCGAAAATCTACCTACTGGATGAAGATGAGAAGGATCAAGCCAGCTGCTTCCCGTGTTGAAGGTATCAGTATCTTATTCTGAAGACAGAGCTCTCTCTAAAGTTATATTTTGAGGTGGCTCTCGTTAATGGCTCTTAAAGTATTAAGTACCACATATATGTTTTTCACATTTGTATTAGGCAATCACTTATTTTTAGCTTTGTGAACTGTCCCTCTATTTTACAGAGCAAAATTCTGCTGATTTTACCCCTCTCAGTTTTAGTGATACCAGATTTTCCTATTCATATGACTTGAACTTTTCCCCATCAAGTTGAGGGTTTAGGGGCTGATGTAATGGTTATTCTGAGTAGATTTTGCTTGGTGATCATAGTCTCAAGGGTCCTTAGTAGCTCTTTGTCTTGAACAGTTCTTGTGTTGCAGTGTTAGCCTCAAATCAAGATCAAGCAAAGCTCACTGCCGGAAGGCCTTTGATATTCATAGGGAAGAGCTGATCACTGGGGATGGCGAACAACACATTAAAAAAAAAGAGGTAGTTGAGTCAGTTAGTGAAAAGTTTGACTAACTTCCCTAACAGTGTTACAAACTCTTCTGTAAGGCCTGTGCTCACTGATGATCTTTCCCTTTGATTTCTTGTGAATGATGTTTTGAAGGCAGAACTAGATGTTCACTTCTAAACCATACTGAAGTGTGTGCTTTTTTTTGTGGTTTGGTATTTCAGGTTCAGGTGGAGTATCAGCCAAAGGAAAAAGGAAACCCAGGCAGGAAGAAGATGAAGACTATCGAGAATTTCCTCAGAAGAAGCATAAGCTTTATGGTAAGGGAGTAACTTTGCTGATTCTTTTTCTCTGGGTGCCTGAGCTTTATCCTTTGAGAGTAGAAGGGCGAGGGACCTTAGATTTTGGCCCTTTAAGCACTGTTGAGTCCTTTGAACTTTTTGGCAAGGAATGGTGTCTATCCTGCCTTGTTTTAACCCTTTGCTTCTGTTATGACTTAGCTGAGTCAGTTGGTTGAGGGAGGGGAACATAGGGTGTGGATAAGTGGAGGGAAGAGATTTTAGTAGTGGAGAGGGGTTAGCAAAGGTGATATGTTGGGCTTCAAATTTCTGTTTTGTGTCAGGGAGGAAGCAACGGCCTAAAACTCAGCCTAATCCCAAATCCCAGGCTCGTCGTATTCGGAAGGAGCCACCAGTTTATGCAGCAGGTACTCTTTCTGTCAGCAGCTTTATGGTATCTGGCTCTCTCACTCTGGTTTTTTTTTTTTGTGGTGGTGGTGGTGGTGGTGGTAAAGGAATGATATACCAGAGCATTTCTTTGAGGAGGCATCTATTAAATCAAGGGCATGGGTTTGGAGGTCAGTCAGATCCTTTTTCAAGTCTTGGCTCTTCACTAATTTTCTGATCTGCCTCCATTTAGTTAACTTATAAAAACTTCAGTTTCCTATCTCTGAATAGGGATAATGAAGGCAGTCATAATTGTTGTAAAATTAAGTGGGATAAAAACATTTAACAAAATCTCAGGCACATAGCAGTCAGCCGACTGGCTGTTACATATCTTAGTATGAATATCCCATTATTATTTGCAGCAATGAAAAATGCTGCCCATTGTCAGTTATATCTCAGTAAAGCTGGAAGAACATAAGCTGACCAATTCTTCAAGCCACTGGCCTTTGGAGTGTTTCTCAGAAGTTTTTTATCATGGGGAATTGACTAGGAGTTTCAGAAACTCCTCACAGAACAAAATTACTTCTAGAAGTTCTGTACAGTGAGAGTCTCCTTTTTGATAAACTACCAAAACTTTTTTTATGGTACTTTTTGAAAATTTGGGGATTGTGCCTTTTCTTTCTGGAGAATACTGTTGATTATAAAGCATTCCTTTCTCTCCTTTGTAGGTAGTTTGGAGGAGCAGTGGTACTTAGAAATTGTGGATAAAGGCAGTGTCTCCTGTCCTACCTGCCAGGCAGTGGGGAGGAAGACCATAGAGGGCTTAAAGAAGCACATGGAAAACTGCAAACAGGTGAGATGTTTTGTGACATTTCCTAACTGTTATGATCTGTTACGCAAACTTTAAACGTCTGATACTGTGGTGGATATGCTGGTTACTGTGGAGAAGAGGCAGCATTGTGGCCTCGGGAAAACACAGGCTTTGGGTTTAAATCTTTACACAGCCACTTACTGGTGTGCCATTTAGCTTTTTGTGTGTGGACCTCGGTTTCCTCCTTTGTAAAATAGAGATAAAATAATTACCAGCTTGTGTAGTCCATGAGAGGATAAGAAAGAAAGAATACATGCCGAGTGTCTACCCCATTACGTGGCAAATATTGACACTCAGTACATGGTGGGAGTTATTAGTTGAACAATGAGTTGCCTTTACATCTTTGCCCTTGAAAGATGTGATACCAAGCTTGTGGGATTTTTATACTCACTGACTGTTGAGTTTGGGAAATAAGGTAGATACAGCTGCGAACATCTGAGTAGGACTTTGTGCCATCCTGTTTCTCTGTTGAACAGCTTGGCTCACTGAACAGTATTTTTTCCTTGTAGGAAATGTTTACTTGTCATCATTGTGGGAAACAGCTTCGTTCACTGGCAGGGATGAAGTATCACGTCATGGCAAATCACAATAGCTTGGTAAGAGTGTTCTGTCCTATAATAGCCTACGTGGTGTTTGGATGTCTTTACTTAGATGAGAGTAAATAACTCAGTGGAGATGGTAAGGCTCTGAGACTTTACAGTGTGTGATAAGAAGACACTTTTGAAGGGTCACACCCAGTAAAACCTTTGTTGTTGATATATATGTATTTGTGTTTTTAGGTTAGCCCCAAAGGTTCATATTGCAGGAGGTAAAGGCTTTGAACTCTTATTTCCAGTACACTCTCTTCCTTATCTTTTTAGGAGAAATAGAGAAATTCAGGAGTCAGAAAACTTAGGCATCAGCTTAGATGCTAGTCCAGTCCGTGATTCTCCTGTAATTTTTTTCTGTATCTGTCTTTTCCATGAAGCATCTGCTTATTTGCTTCTCTTGCTTTCTAGCCCATTTTGAAGGCTGGCGATGAAATAGATGAGCCAAGTGAGAGGGAACGGCTCCGTACGGTCCTGAAGAGACTGGGAAAGCTCCGCTGTATGCGTGAGGTAAGAGTCCACAGAAAGCAACGCCTTCTGTCTGGAGACTTGGGTCAATGTCTTTCTCTTACTTTCTTCCATTTCTTCTCCTCCTCCCTTGTAGACCTGGTTCTGTGTCATCTTCCAGCTTAAGAGTGGCTCCTGCTTTTCCAGGTCTCCTGAACTCATTAATAGTTCTTTATTTTCTTATTTCCAAAAATTAATTTTTCTCCCCTTTCCCTTTGAAAGGGTTTCTTTACCATCATTTCATTAGAAAGATGAAGAGGATCCTAATAAGAGTAACCTTACTGTGAGGACCTTTGGTACTGTTGGGTATTTGATCGGGGGATGGAGTTGGATCACAGACCAAGAAGGAAGCTCTGCACAGCTGCAGTTTATTGAATGCCAGCTAAGCTGACTGAAGGTCATGCTTGGTGGCAGATGTCCTAGCAACCATGATAGTTGTCCATGGTAGATGGGCCAGGGATAAGGAAGGGTTGTGTCAATGGGAAATGCTGGAGAGGATCTAGTGAAGTTAGAGGGTCTATTTGTATGATGTGGTAATTGAGTGCTTTGTGGTGGTTTAGAAATTTGGAGATCATGTCAAAAGGTATAATCTCTCCTGTGTTCAGAGTTGCTCTAGTAGCTTCACCAGCATCATGGGATATCTGTACCATGTCAGAAAATGTGGCAAAGGGGCTGCAGAGCTGGAGAAGATGACCCTGAAATGTCACCATTGTGGAAAGCCATATAAGTCAAAGGCTGGACTTGCATATCACCTGAGGTCAGAGCATGGGCCTGTAAGTACTGATTGTTTTCCAGGTCCTGTTTAGGGACCTATTTTGTGGTGACTGCTTACCTTTACATCTTCACATACATTCTCAGTTCCTTGATTGTATCCCCTTTCAGTCTTTGCTCTTGTTCTCTCTTCTTTCTTCTTCCTTTGTTCTCTTATTTCTGCCTTTTGAATAGAACTAAGTTAGAGAATCAGTGAATACTCTGGGCAGAAGTAAACTCATTATTATATTTTTAAACCTGAAGGTCCTCAAGGGACTTCTGGGAAGATGGTGGCATGAGCAGGGCGGCAGAATCTCCTCCCAACACTATATTTATCTACGAAAATACAGCAAATACAACTATTCCTAAAAGAGAGACTGGAATACACAGGAAAGTGCACAACGTGCAGCTACACCTGAGAGGACTTGGCACCCCAAGAGGCGGGTCTTAAAGAGCCCAGCTGACATACGTGGCAACTACCAGCGACCACTTCTATAGCCATGAAAAGACAGAGGAATATGGTCCAGACTAAAATCAACCAGACAACCCCAGAGAGGGAGCCTGAAGAGATGGAAATGCACAGTCTTCCTGAAAAAGAATTCAGAATAAAAGTCATAACCATGCTGATGGACCTACAGAGAAATGTGCAAGAGCTGAGGGAGGAAGTGAGGGAAGTGAGGAAAGACAATGCAGAAATCAGACAAGTGATCAATGGGCTTAACAGCAGACTGGATGAGATGCAAGAGACTGTTAATGGAATAGAAAACAGAGAACAGGAATACAGAAAAGCTGAGGCAGAGAGAGATAAAAGGATTTCTAGGAATGAAAGAATACTAAGAGAACTGTGTGACCAATCCAAACGGAACAATATTCGCATTATAGGAGTAGCAGAGGAAGAAGAGAGAGAAAAAGGGATAGAAAGTGTCTCTGAAGAAATAATTGCTGAAAACTTTCCCTCGCTGGGGAAGGAAATAGTCTCGCAGTCCACCGAAGCCCACAGATCTCCCAACACAAAGGAGCCAAGGAAGACAACACCAAGACACATAATAATTAAGATGGCAAAGATCAAAGATAAAGACAGAGTATTAAAGGCAGCTAGAGAGACAAAAAAGATCACCTACAAAGGAAAACCCATCAGACTATCATCAGACTTCTCAACAGAAACCTTACAGGCCAGAAGAGAATGGCATGATATATTTAACATTATTAAACAGAAGGGCCTCGAACCAAGAATATTGTATCCAGCATGATTATCATTTAAATATGATGGAGGGATTAAACAATTTCCAGACAAACGAGAGTTGAGGAGAGTTTGCCTCTCATAAACCACCACTAAAGGATATCTTAAACGGACTGCTCTAGAGGGAAGCACCCCTAAGCTAAAAAGATGTCACCAGAGAAAATAAAATCATAGCAAAGAAAGCAGACCATCCAAATACTAACTAGAGGCAAAGAATAAAACACCTAGTATATAAAGAATGGAGGAGGAAGAATAAGAAAGGAGAGAAATAAAGAAATATCAGACGATGTTTACAATAACTTAACAAGAAAGTTAAGTTAGCTTGTTAGATAGTAAAGAAGCAACCCTTGAACCTTTGGTAACCATGAATCTAAAGCCAGGAATGGCAATAAGTACATATCTATCAAGAATCACCCTTAATGTAAATGGACTGAATGCACGATTCAAAAGACACAGAGTAACAGAATGGATAAAAAAGCAAAACCCATCTATATGCTGCTTACAAGAGACTCACCTCAAACCCAGATATACACAGACTAAAAGTGAAGGGATGGAAAAAGATATTTCATGCAAACAACAAGGAGAAAAAAGCAGGTGTTGCAGTACTTGTATCAGACAAAATAGACTTCAAAACGAAGAAAGGAGCAAGAGATAAAGAAGGACATTACATAATGATAAAGGGGTCAATCCAACAAGAAGATATAACCATTATAAATATATATGCACCCAACAAAGGAGCGCCGGCATATGTGAAACAAATACTAACAGAATTAGAGGAGGAAATAGACAGCAATGCATTCATTTTACATGACTTCAGTACACCACTCACTCCAAAGGACAGATCAACCAGACAGAGAATAAGTAAAGACACAGAGGCACTGAACAATACACTAGAACAGATGGACCTAACAGACATCTACAGAACTCTACACCCAAAAGCAGCAGGATACACATTCTTCTCAAGAGCACATGGAACATTTTCCAGAATAGACCACATACTAGGCCATAAAAAGAACCTCAGTAAAATCAAAAATACTGAAATTCTACCAACCAACTTCTCAGATCACCAAGGTATAAAACTAGAAATAAATTTTAGAAAGAAATCAAAAAGGCTCACAAATACATGGAGACTTAACAACATTCTCCTAATGAATCAATGGGTTAACGACCAAATCAAAACAGAAATCAAAGAATATATGGAGACTAATGACAACAACAACACAAAGCCACAACTTCTGTGGGACACAGCAAAGGCAGTTTTAAGAGGAAAGTATATTGCAGTCCAGGCCTATTTAAAGAAGGAAGAACATTCCCAAATGAATAGTCTAAAGACAGAATTACTGAAATTGGAAAAAGAAGAACACATGAGGCCCAAAGTCACCAGAAGGAGGGACATAATAAAGATTAGAGAAGAAATAAATAAAATTGAGAAGAATAAAACAATAAAAATAATCAATGAAACCAAGAGCTGGTTCTTTGAAAAAATAAACAAAATAGATAAACCCCTAGCCAGACTCATTAAGAGAAAAAGAGAATCTACACACATAAACACAATCAGAAATGAGAAAGGAAAAATAACGACAGACCCCACAGAAATACAAAAAATTATAAGAGAATATTATGAGAATCTATATGCTAACAAGCTGGAAAATACAGAATAAATGGACAACTTCTTAGAAAAATACAACCTCCCAAGACTGACTAAGCAAGAAACAGAAAAACTAAACAGACCAATCACCAGCAATGAAATTGAATCGGTAATCAAAAAACTACCCAAGAACAAAACCCCTGGACCTGATGGATTCACCTCTGAATTCTACCAGACATATAGAGAAGAAATAACACCCATTCTCCTTAAAGTTTTCCAAAAAATAGAAGAGGAGGGACTACTTCCAAACTCATTCTATGAAGCCAGCATCACTCTAATACCAAAACTGGGCAAAGACCTCACCAAAAAAGAAAATTACAGACCAATATCCCTGATGAACGTAGGACACTAACAAATGGAAATTCTTCCCATGCTCTTGGCTAGGAAGAATAAATATTGTCAAAATGGCTATACTACCTAAAGCAATCTACAGATTCAACACAATCCCTATCAAACTACCAACAGCTTTCTTCAATGAACTGGAACAAATAATTCTAAAATTCATATGGAACCACAAAAGACCCCGAATAGCCAAAGCAATCCTCAGAAGGAGGAATAAAACAGGGGGAATTACACTCCCTGACTTCAAGCTCTACTACAAAGCCACAGTAATCAAGACAATTTGGTATTGGCACAAAAACAGACCCACAGACCAGTGGAACAGAATAGAAAATCCAAACATTAACCCAAACATACACAGTCAATTAATATTTGATAAAGGAGTCTTGGATATACAATGGGGAGATGATAGCCTCTTCAGCAGCTGGTGTTGGAAAAACTGGACAGCTACATGTAAGAGAATGAAACTGGACTACTGTCTAGCCCCATACGCAAAGGTAAACTCAAGGTGGATCAAAGACCTGAATGTAAGTCATGAAACCATAAAACTCTTAGAAAAAAACATAGGCAAAAATCTCTTGGACATAAACATGAGCAACTTCTTCATGAACATATCTCCCCGGGCAAGGGAAACAAAAGCAAAAATGAACAAGTGGGACTATATCAAGCTGAAAAGCTTCTGTACAGCAAAGGACACCATCAGTAGAACAAAAAGACATCCTACAGTATGGGAGAATATATTCATAAATGACGTATCTGATAAAGGGTTGACATCCAAAATATATAAAGAACTCACGCACCTTAACAAACAAAAGCAAATAATCCAATTAAGAAATGGGCAGAGGACATGAATAGACACTTCTCCAAAGAAGAAATTCAGATGGCCAACAGGCACATGAAAAGATGCTCCACATCGCTAATCATCAGAGAAATGCAGATTAAAACCACAATGAGATATCACCTCACACCAGTGAGGATGGCCAACATCCAAAACACAAACAACAACAAATGTTGGCGAGGATGTGGAGAAAAGGGAACCCTCCTACACTGCTGGTGGGACTGCAAATTAGTTCAACCATTGTGGAAAGCAGTATGGAGGTTCCTCAAAAAACTCAAAATAGAAATACCATTTGACCCAGGAATTCCACTCCTAGGAATTTACCCTAAGAATGCAGCAGCCCAGTTTGAAAAAGACATATGCACCCCTATGTTTATTGCAGCACTATTTACAATAGCCAAGAAATGGAAGCAACCTAAGTGTCCATCAGTAGATGAATGGATAAAGAAGATGTGAGACATATACACAATGGAATATTATTCAGCCATAAGAAGAAAAATCCTACCATTTGCAACAACATGGATGGAGCTAGAGGGTATTATGCTCAGTGAAATAAGCCAAGCCGAAAAAGACAAGTATCAAATGATTTCACTCATATGTGGAGTATAAGAACAAAGAAAATAACTGAAGGAACAAAACAGCAGCAGACTCACAGAACCCAAGAATGGTCTAATAGTTACCAAAGGGAAAGGGACTTTGGAAGATGGGTGGGAAGGGAGGGATAAGAAGGAAAAAGGGGCATTACGATTAGCAGACATAGTGTTGGGGGGGCACGGGGAGGTCTGTAGAACTCAGAGAAGACAAGTAGTGATTCTATAGCATCTCACTATGCTGATGGACAGTGACTGTAGGGGGTTGGTGGGGGGGATCTGATGAAGTGGTAGTTTAATAACCATAATATTGTACATGTAGAGTAATGGTACCAAAATAAATTATATATAAAAAAAAAGCTTAAGGTCCTCTTAGTAGAGATTTTGTGGGAACCTGTGCATCTGGTTTTTGTTTTCCAACTTTTTTGTCTTGACTTTTTTCCTGACTATATTTCTAGGCTTCCCCCATCTCATTTTTTTTAAGAGTTAAGTTTCAAGTTATAATTTACATGTGATAATTAATATTCACCCCCTTTAGTGATAAATACAGATATACCCAGTCATGTAACCACCACCACAGTTAAGATGAAGAACAATTTGATCATTGTCTCCAAAGTCCCTTGTGTCCTTTTGTCGTCAGCTCTTCTTCAGCCCCCAGCAACCCCCAGCCCCTGGCCATCACTGATCCATTTTCTGTCCCTGTAGTTTTTCAGAATGTCATATAAATGGAATCATACAGTAAGTAGATAGCCTTTTGAGTCTGGCTTTTATTTAGCGTGATATATTTGAGATTAATCCACGTATTGCATGCATCATTGACTTACTCCTTTTTATTTCTGTCTAGAATTCCTTTGTATGGATGTTCCACAACATAAATGGTTTATCCGTTCACCAGTTGAAGAACATTTGGGTTATTTCTATTTTTTGGCAATTATGAATAAAATTGCTATAAACATTCACATAAGGGTTTTGGTGAAAATAAGCTTTAATTTCCCTTGGGTAAATACTTAGGAGTGGGACTGCTAAGTCATATGATAAATGTATGTATAGCTTTAGAAGAAACTGCCAAAAGTGTTTTCCAAAGTAGCTGTGCCATTTTACCTTGCTGCCAGCCAAGGAGAATTCCAGTTGCTTTGCATCCTTGGCAGCACTTGGCTTTTGTCAGTTTCCTTTTTTTCAGTCCATTCTAATAGGTATGTAGTGGTAGTCTACTGTGGTTAAATTTGCATTTCTCTAATGACTCATGATGACAGTGATGCTGACCATCTTTACATGTGTTTATTTGCAATGTCAATCTTTTATGAAGTGTCTTTTTTAGTAAAGTGTTGAAATCCTTTGTTCATTTTGTTATTGGAGTTTTTGTTGTCTTACTACTAAGTTTTGAATATATCTTGAGTCTTTTTGTATATTCTGGACAGAGGTCCTTTATCAGATATATGTTTTGCAAATACTTTCTCCCAGCCTGTAGCTTGTGTTTTCAGTTTTAAATGGTGATATTAAAGAGCACAGTTTCTAATTTTGGTAAAGGTCAATTTACCTTTTTTTTTTCCCTTTATGGATAATGCTTTTGTTGTATCTAAGGTATCATTGTCCAACCCAACATATAATTACTTATTGCTGCTGTAAAAAATCACCACAAAATTAATGGCTTACACACACAACAGTATTATTTTATAGTATATTAGGCCAGAAATTCAGGTATAGTGCAACAGAGCTGGCTTCCCTGCATGGAGCCTCACCAGGCTGGAATCAAAATGTCAGTAGGGCCATACCTTTCTGGAGTCTTAAGGGAAGAATCTGTTTCCTGTTGTACGACTTCATTTCCTTGCTTGCTATAGGCTGGAAGCTGTTCTTAGCTTCTAAAGACCACCTGCATTCCTGGCTTGTCCCCTTCACCTTCACTGTCTCGTACTTTGAATCCCTCCTGCCCCTTCTTTTGTCACCTCTTGCTTACTCAGAGTCAACGATTATGGACTTTAATTAGATCTATACAACACCTTCACATCAGCACCTGGATTAGTGTTTGAATAACTGATAGCTGAGCCCAGTTGACACATGATAAAATCATCACACCTGGGATCACAAAAATTTTCTCCTTTGGTTTCTTCTAGAAGTTTTAGTTTTATGGTTTACATTTAGGGCTCTGGTCCATTTTGAGTTAATTTTTGTATATAGTATGAACTTTGGGTTGGGGTTCACTTCTTTGCAGATGGGTATGTCTTGACTTTTGACCACTTTAACTTATTACAGCAGAACAGATTTCATCCTGCTAATAAGACTTTTTCACCAGTGAAATGCGAATTAAGATGGGTGGACTTGATGCTAGTGGTTGCAGGCTAGTAAATAGCTTTTTTGATACTTAAAACATGAAGGACAGTGTTCAGTCCCTGACTCTGATGGAAGCCACTTCTCAGGCCTGTGTTTTGCTGTGTCTTATTCCTGCAGATCTCCTTCTTTCCAGAGTCAGGGCAGCCAGAGTGCTTAAAGGAGATGAGCCTGGAGCCAAAGAGTGGGGGCAGAGTTCAGAGGCGTTCTGCCAAAATAGCGGTGTACCACCTGCAGGAGCTGGCCTCTGCTGAACTGGCCAAGGAATGGCCTAAAAGGAAGGTGCTTCAGGATCTGGTACCTGATGATCGGAAGGTAAGGTAGAAACTGATAATGATTTTGAACATGTCCGATGTGGTTCTTACTGCATGCAGAAAAGTAAATGCTTGAGTGAGTACATGATAAACAATATTTTGCTGCTTTTTCCTTGGAGATGGAGTATGTCTGTTTGCTCCCGTGTCCGTGTGTGGATTCACGTAAGTCCTAGAGAGACAATTTGTTTCAGGAATTCTTTAAAGATCCCTCAATTTTGAACTATTTCCAGCAGACACCTGAATTCCCAGATTAGTTTTTTGCTTAGTCTTTGCCCAGTGTTTCCACTTTGTTCTTCTGTAATAGTTTAGGTAAATACTTTCAGTTAGTTTTTGTAGCAGCAGAACTGTTTTCCCCACCCACTCTTTTTTTCCATATAAAACTTTATGCAAAACACTAGTATATACTAGAACTAAAAATGGAGTTGCTCTGAATAACGGGTGGTGAAGCCAAAGCCTTGTCTCCTTGGCCTTCCCCTATATGATACATTTATCATTCCCTTCCATGGCCCCAAGTACAGAACCTAGCTTGGAAGCCTTTGGTTTATAATAGATCTTAAGGAGAAAGGAGCATTATTTGGCCAAGAGGAGGCAAGGGACATTGACTGTGGGGTAGTCATGGGAAAGGGTTGTGGGGATGTACTGTAAAAACTAAGATCAGAGCTAAGGCCTGTTGCTCTCCAGGGTATGAAGAAGAATAGTTTAGATACTGTCTAGGTCTGTGACTCACGTGAGAAAAATATTATGTGTTGTAAGAAAATAGGTCAAATCCTAGAAGTTAACACCTATGTCTTACTTGGCCTAAAAAAACAGTCCTCCTAGCATCCAAGGATTTGCATCCTGTATTAAATATTATCAGAGCATGCTTTCTTGTTTGGGACTTACTGTTACTTTTCTCCTGCCACAGGCTAAAGTACATAGCTATCCAAATGTAGTTTAAATGTGAATTTTGCAGAGTACTGCATAGCTTGTAATACTGCAATCTGGTTGCTTTTGTGTGCATGGTATATGGTAGGGCATTTGAAATAAAGTTTGTTACTCATTGATAGGGTTTGGTAGTCTTACCTAGTATAATACAGTTTCATAATTGTTAACCCACACCATTATAAAAAACAAATTTAATAACGAGAGAACAGTATTTGTAGATAATTCATTCATTTTAGCCTTACAGTATATAGTCAAAGTACTATTTTCCAAAGTTACTTAGGTTGGCTTTTCTCGCCACCCCCTTCATTATGTCTCTCATTTTTAATAATTAGGTTCACATGGTATTCTTACTATGTTGTTAGGTTCCCCTTACATCCTGTTTAATTTAAACAATTTATTTTGGGAGTATGTGAAACATTACTAAATATATAGGTTCATTAATAAGTTATATAGATTCTAAAGTGAGACCTATATAAAAAGGCTTCTCAGGGAAATGTCACTACCCCTCTTCCCAGCTATCCTGTTCAGTCCCCTTTTATTTCCACCCTGTTTGCACCCTGCTATCCACAAAGATAACCAAATTCAGTAGTTTTTGGTTTATCCTGTATTTTTATGGGATGGATGATCATTACATGCATGTTTTCTTATATCCCATTCTTTCTTACTATTAGATACTTTCTTGTACTTTGCTTCATTGCACTTAAAACTCTATCCTAGCAATCACTCCATATGTTTTTGTAGAGATTATCGTCATTTCTTCTTCATAGCTGCGTGAATGTGTTAGTTTATCACATGAGTATCATGTAAATATTCCCCTATCACCATAAAAGGATTTTGGGTGGACCCCTGTACATTAGCAACAGAGGAGAGGAAATGCTTGTAAATAAAGCCAGCTCTGTGCTCTGACTTCTCTTACTGATTGGCTAGAGGTTCTTTAGGCTCTTCAGGCCACCTTCCTTGCTTTCCCCATTACCTCCTGGCCTTCAGTTCTGGTTCTCTGCCTCAGAGAATCAGTGGTCTTCAGTTCTGGTTCTCTGCCTCAGAGAATCAGCTGCTTTTCAGATACTTCGTTTTTCAAGCAGGAGAATTGTTTGCTTGTCAGAAACACGACTGTTACCTGTGGTGGACTTTGTATAAGAACTCTCTCTGCAGGTGCTATCTCCTTTCTGGAAACTACAGTTAGAGTTGTAAGAAGAAACTGACTTGTGTCAAAGCATGTGAAAGGAAGTGCTAGGAATAATTCTACTCTTGGAATATAAGCAAAATTGTATGTTCTATTCCCTGAGTTCTCTCGCATTCTTGCTTAAGGTTGAACCTTAAATTTTTTGTGTTTGAATTTTTAGAGTATCAAAATTTAATATAATACCATTGAAGAAAAATGAGAAATGCAGATAAGCAGGGAAAAAACACTAAAACCACTCAAAATTCTATCAATGAATACTACTGTTAACATTTTTTATAGCCTAGCTTCTTACCCATCTACATTTGTATTGAATATACTCCATTTGTGTGTATATATGTACCCTGTGTATAATATGTATGCATATAACATATTACATAAAGTGCATGTATGTATTCCTCTCTTTTTTGTAACAACTGTTTTAACTGTATAATGCTCTGTCCTTCGCTTTTATTTTACTTTAAATGATGTGTTCTATCTGGATGTCTCCTGCCCTCTGTTAAAAAATCAAACTATTCTAAGACTACTATAGACAGTTATATTTACCAGTTTCAGGGACTATAAAAGGTCTTACATGTTACAATATTTTTTGTATAAAAATTAATTTGTGACTTCCGGGAAGATGGCGGCGTGAGCAGGGCAGCGGAAATCTCCTCCCAAACCATATGTATTTATGAAAATACAACAAATACAACTATTCCTAAAAAAGAGACCAGAAGATACAGGACAGCACACAGCCTGCATCTACACCTGAGAGGACTCGGCACCCCACGAGGCGGCGGTCTTAAAGAGATAAGGGCCCAGGATCGTCCCAGCACACTCAGCCCAGCAAGCTGGGAGTCCTAGGGAATTTCGGACCTCTTGGCTGGCGACTGGGATAGAGTAGCTGCACTCAGACTTCCCACAGAGATCAAGAGCCTCCCATTCATTCCCGCCCCGGCCAGAGCTACAAAGGGCCCGGTGGAGCAGCATAGCCATGGCTGCGGAATAGTAGAGCAACAGTGCCCCCTACGGCATCCCCACAGAATCTACTCCTGGTGGGCTTTTTTTTTCTTTTTCTTTATTTCTTTTTTCTTTTCTTTCTTTTTTTTCTCTTTTCTCTTGTTTCTTTCTTTTTTTTCTTTCTTTTTTTTTTCTTTTTCTTTCTCCTTTTAAAAGTCTTAAAGACAGAGGAATATGGTACAGACAAAGCTCACCCAGACCCAGACAACACCAGAGAGGGAGCATGAAGGGATGGAAATGCACAATCTTCCGGAAAAAGAATTCAGAATAAAAGTCATAACCATGCTGATGGATCTACAGAGAAATATGCAAGAGCTGAGGGAGAAAGTGAGGGAAGTCAGGAAAGACAATGCAGAAATCAGACAAGTGATTGACGGGCTTAACAGCAGACTGGATGAGATGCAAGAGACTGTTAATGGAATAGAAATCAGAGAGCAGGAATACAGAGCAGCTGAGGCAGAGAGAGATAAAAGGATCTTTAGGAATGAAAGAATATCAAGAGAACTGTGTGACCAATCCAAACGGAACAATATTCGCATTATAGGAGTACCAGAGGAAGAAGAGAGAGAAAAAGGGATAGAAAGTGTCTTTGAAGAAATAATTGCTGAAAACTTCCCCATGCTGGGGAAGGAAATAGTCTGGCAGTCCACTGAAGCCCACAGATCTCCCAACACAAGGGACCCAAGGAAGACAACACCAAGACACATAATAATTAAAATGGCAAAGATCAAAGATAAAGACAGAGTATTAAAGGCAGCTAGAGAGAGAAAAAAGATCACCTACAAAGGAAAACCCATCAGACTATCATCAGACTTCTCAACAGAAACCTTACAGGCCAGAAGAGAATGGCATGATATATTTAACGTAATAAAACAGAAGGGCCTCGAACCAAGAATATTGTATCCAGCACGATAATCATTTAAATATGATGGAGGGATTAAACAATTTCCAGACAAGCGAAAGCTGAGAGAATTTGCCTCCCATAAACCACTTCTACAGGACATCTTAAAGGAACTGCTCTAGAGGGAAGCACTCCTAAGGCTAAGAAGATGTCACCAGAGAAAATAAAATCATAGCAAAGAAAGCAGACCACCCAAATACTAATTAAAGGCAAAGAATAAAACACCTAGTATATAAAAAATGGAGGAGGAAGAATAAGAAGGAGAGAAAGTAAAAAAAAATCAGACTGTGTTTACAATAAATTAACAAGAAAGTTAAGTTAGATTGTTAGATAGTAAAGAAGCAACCCTTAAACCTTTGGTAACCACGAATCTAAAGCCAGCAATGGCAATAGTACATATCTATCGATAATCACCCTAAATGTAAATGGATTGAATGCACCAATCAAAAGACACAGAGTAACAGAATGGATAAAAAAGCAAGACCCATCTTTATGCTGCCTACAAGACATTAAACCCAAAGATATACACAGACTAAAAGTGAAGGGACGGAAAAAGATATTTCATGCAAACAACAAAGAGAAAAAAGCAGGTGTTGCAGTACTTTTATCAGACAAAATAGACTTCAAAATGAAGAGAGGAGCAAGAGATAAAGAAGGACATTACATAATGATAAAGGGGTCAATCCAACAAGAAGATATAACCATTATAAATATATATGCAACTAACACAGGAGTGCCGGCATATGTGAAACAGATACTAACAGAATTAGAGGAGGAAATAGACAGCAGTGCATTCATTTTAGGAGACTTCAACACACCACTCACTCCAAAGGCCAGATCAACCAGACAGAAAATAAGTAAAGACACAGAGGCACTGAACAACACACTAGAACAGATGGACCTAACAGACATCTACAGAACTCTACACCCAAAAGCAACAGGATACACATTCTTCTCAAGTGCACATGGAACATTTTCCAGAATAGACCACATACTGGGCCACAAAAAGAACCTCAGTAAATTCAAAAAGGTTGAAATTCTACCAACCACCTTCTCAGATCACGAAGGTATAAAACTAGAAATAAATTATAGAAAGAAAACAAAAAGGCTCACAAATACATGGAGACTTAACAACATTCTCCTAATGAATCCATGGGTTAACGACCAAATCAAAACAGAAATCAAAGAATATATGGAGACTAATGACAACAACAACACAAAGCCACAACTTCTATGGAATGCAGCAAAGGCAGTTCTAAGAGGAGAGTATATTGCAATCCAGGCCTATTTAAAGACGGAAGAACATTCCCAAATGAATAAAGACACAATTACTGAAATTGGAAAAAGAAGAACACATGAGGCCCAAAGTCACCAGAAGGAGGGACATAATAAAGATCAGAGAAGAAATAAATAAAATTGAGAAGAATAAAACAATAGAAAAAATCAATGAAACCAAGAGCTGGTTCTTTGAAAAAATAAACAAAATAGATAAACCCCTAGCCAGACTCATTAAGAGAAAAAGAGAATCTACACACATAAACACAATCAGAAATGAGAAAGGAAAAATAACGACAGACCCCACAGAAATACAAAGAAATATAAGAGAATATTATGAGAATCTATATGCTAACAAGCTGGAAAACATAGAAGAAATGGACAACTTTTTAGAAAAATACAACCTTCCAAAACTGACCAAACAAGAAATAAAAACTAAACAGACCAATCACCAGCAATGAAATTGAAGCGGTAATCAAAAAACTACCCAAGAACAAAACCCCTGGACCAGATGGATTCACCTCTGAATTCTACCAGACATATAGAGAAGAAATAACACCCATTCTCCTTAAAGTTTTTCAAAAAATAGAAGAGGAGGGAATACTTCCAAACTCATTCTATGAAGCCAGCATCACTCTAATACCAAAGCCTGGCACAGACCTTGCCAAAAAAGAAAATTACAGACCAATATCCCTGATGAACATGCAAAAATACTCAACAAAATATTAGCAAACCGAATTCAAAAATACATCAAGAGGATCATACACCATGATCAAGTGAGATTCATACCAGGGATGCAAGGATAGTACAACATTCGAAAATCCATCAGCATCATCCACCACATCAACAAAAAGAAGACCAAAAACCACATGATCATCTCCATAGATGCTGAAAAAGCATTTGACAATATTCAGCATCCATTCATGATTAAAACTCTCAACAAAATGGGTATAGAGGGCAAGTACCTCAACATCATAAAGGCCATGTATGACAAACCCACAGCTAACTCATAGTTAATGGCGAGAAGCTGAAAGCTTTTCATCTAAGATTGGGAACAACACAGGGATGCCCACTCTCTCCACTGTTATTCAACATAGTACTGGAGGTTCTAGCCATGGCAATCAGACAAAACAAAGAAATACAAGGCATCCAGATTGGTAAAGAAGAAGTCAAATTGTTACTATTTGCAGAGGACATATTGTATATAAGAAACTCTAAAGACTCCACTCCAAAACTACTAGAACTAATATCTGAATTCAGCAAAGTTGCCGGACACAAAATTAATACACAGAAATCTGTTGCTTTCCTACACACTAACGATGAACTAACAGAAAGAGAAATCAGAAAAACAATTCCATACACAACTGCATCAAAAAGAATAAAATACCTAGGAATAAACCTAACGAAGGAAGTGAAAGACCTGTACTGTGAAAACTACAAGACACTCCTAAGAGAAATTAAAGAGGACAATAACAAATGGAAATTCTTCCCATGCTCTTGGCTAGGAAGAATAAATATTGTCAAAATGGCTATAGTACCTAAAGCAATCTACAGATTCAACGCAATCCCTATCAAACTACCAACAGCTTTCTTCAATGAACTGGACCAAATAATTCTAAAATTCATATGGAACCACAAAAGACCCCGAATAGCCAAAGCAATCCTGAGAAGGAGGAATAAAAGAGGGGGAATTACGCTCTCTGACTTCAACCTCTACTACAAAGCCACAGTAATCAAGACAATTTGGTATTGGCACAAAAACAGACCCACAGACCAGTAGAACAGAATAGAAAATCCAAACATTAACCCAAACATATACAGTCAATTAATATTTGATAAAGGAGCCTTGGATATACAATGGGGAGATGACAGCCTCTTCAGCAGCTAGTGTTGGAAAAACTGGACAGCTACATGTAAGAGAATGAAACTGGACTACTGTCCAACCCCATGTGCAAAAGTCAACTCAAAATGGATCAAAGACCTGAATGTAAGTCATGAAACCATAAAACTCTTAGAAAAAAATATCGGCAAAAATTTATTGGACATAAACATGAGCGACTTCTTTATGAACATATCTCCCTGGGCAAGGGAAACAAAAGCAAAAATGAACAAGTGGGACTATATCAAGCTGAAAAGCTTCTGTACAGCAAAGGATATCATCAGTAGAACAAAAAGACATCCTACAGTGTGGGAGAATATATTCATTCATAAATGACATATCAGAGAAGGGGTTGACATCCGAAATATATAAAGAACTCACGCACCTCAACAAACATTAAGTAAATAATCCAATTAAGAAATGGGCAGAGAACATGAATAGACACTTCTCCAAAGAAGAAATTCAGATGGCCAACAGGCACCTGAAAAGATGCTCCACATTGCTAATCATCAGAGAAGTGCAGATTAAAACCACAATGAGAGATCACCTCACACCAGTGAGGATGGCCAACATCCAAAACACAACAACAAATGTTGGCGAGGATGTGGAGAAAAGAGAACCCTCCTACACTGCTGGTGGGAATGCAAATTAGTTCAACCATTGTGGAAAGCAGTATGTATGTTCCTCAAAAAACTCAAAATAGAAATACCATTTGACCCAGGAATTCCACTCCTAGGAATTTACCCTAAGAATGCAGCAGCCCAGTTTGAAAAAGACATATGCACCCCTATGTTTATCGCAGCACTATTTACAATAGCCACGAAATGGAAGCAATGTAAGTGTCCATCAGTAGATGAATGGATAAAGAAGATGTGGTACATCTACACAATGTAATATTATTCAGCCATAAGAAGAAAACAGATCCTACCATTTGCAACAACATGGATGAAACTAGAGAGTATTATGCTCAGTGAAATAAGCCAAGCTGAAAAAACAAGTATCAAATGACTTCACTCATATGTGGAGCATAAGAACAAAGAAAAAAACTGAAGGAACAAAACAGCAGCAGCAGACTCACAGAACCCAAGAACGGACTAATAGTTACCAAAGGGAAAGGGACTTTGGAAGATGGGTGGGAAGGGTGGGATAAGGGAGAAAACGGGACATTACGATTAGCAGATGTAATGTTGGGGAGGGCACGGGGAGGGCTGTACAACTCAGAGAGGACAAGTAGTGACTCTATAGCATCTCACTACGCTGATGGACAGTGACTGTAATGGTGTTAGTGGGGGGGACCTGATGAAGGGCATAGTTTAATAACCATAATATTGCACATGTCATTGTAGATTAATGATACCAAAATAAAGTATAGAAAAAAATTAATTTTCAGAACTCCAGAGTTAATTACATAACCAGAAGAGCTGGGTGTGAAACTTCTGGGATGTTGGAGTCCTCTAATAAAGCGTTTCTTGTCTTGTAGTTGAAATACACTCGCCCTGGGCTGCCTACCTTCAGCCAGGAAGTACTACACAAGTGGAAGTCAGACATCAAGAAGTATCATCACATCCTATGTCCTAACCAGGTGGTTCTTCCTCATTCATGTTTTCAGCATTGCTTATCCAGCATCTGCTATTGTTCCAGCTATTTATTCTGGTGGCACAGCACCTGACTCTTAGTGGCAGTTATTTTATTTGTTTCCAGTTCTGTAAATCACTAATCGTGTCAGGGCTCAGAGGGCAGTTCTGTTCTCTATTGCATTGGCTGGATCACTAATGGGTTGTACTTAGCGAGGAGCTCAGCTCGGACCTGGGATGTAGCTGTTGCAGCCATATGGTCAGCCCAGAGAGTCTCCACGTGGCCCCCCTCTCAAGCACAGCAGTTTGATTACCAGCAGGGTACATGGTGGCTGACTTCTCAGAGTGTCCAAGACCGTGAAAGTGGAAGCTGCCAGTTTCTTAAGGTCTAACTTCATATTTTGTTCAGCATCGTTTCCATGGCATTCTATTGGTCAGAGGAATCCCAGAGCTAACCCAGATTCAAAAGGAGGGTAAATAAACTCCAGTTCTTGATGGGAAGAGTGGCAGAGAATTTCCAGCCATCTTTAATCTACCACAGGTGTATATGCAGTATTTGGGAAGGAGTAGATACACAAGAAATTGGACACACATTTGCACTAAAAATGAAAAAAAGCCACCTAACCCTACAATTTTTTGTGTTTCTCTAAGTGTCAGAAAAAGTACCAGGGAAAGGAATGTCTTATAAGCTCTTCTTAACAAATTGATTACCTCTTTTTCTTTTACCTTTCTTTTATTTTCCTTCTTGCTTTTATGGCTTGTGTGTGAAATCTTCTGTTTCGTTTGTGATGCAGTTTATTGGACTTCGTCCTCCAGATGCAGAGTTGGTCAGTATAAATGGCCAGATTGCTAAAAGAAGGATGCTGTCTGGTGCAGTCCTCATGTTATCTCTTTTCTTCTCTTTCAGGGTTGTGAGGCTGTCTACAGTAGTGTATCTGGCCTTAAAGCTCATCTGGGCTCTTGTACATTGGTTTGTAACCTTCTGAACTATTTATCTTAACATGACCGGTAAAATAATCTGACATGGAAGAGAATTTGGTCTGGTTGAACAGCCAGCTGTCCTATTTGCTGCTACCTTCAGAGGCTGGTTTAATTTTTTATGCCCCAAAGACGTTTGGTCTGTTACTAGGTGGGATACCAGGGCATGTCCAAAATTGAGAAGAGGCCATCATAGCCATGAGTCATAGCAATGAAAGAATTAAGAGCGAAATATAGTAGTAGTTCTGGGTTCCCACCAGTGATTTAATTTCTTTCACCTGAGCCTCTGCAACACTGGCTCTCCCCTGTTTTATTGGGGCTTAAGCTTTCTAGAATCAACATACATGTGCTTATCTGGACTGGTGAAGATCCTCTAAACCCATCTGAACTATACTGGCCTCTGGGAATGAGAGGGGGGATCCCAGGTGTCAGGCTAATGGTGATTCACCTCACTGAGTCTCTTCCATGTTGATCTATGTGCCCTACAACCTACCAGCCATGGGGGTTGCTGCCGCTTTCCAGTCCCTTTCATCATTAACTCTTCATACAAAATGAGTACCACGGAAACCCAAAGCTTCAGGAGGGGAGCGAAGTCTCAGTTCAATGCAGCGGGATTTGTAGGCATCCAAACCAGATCTATTCAGGAACACTTAGGAGTTTGTCAACTTCATCTTGGTTTCTGAGTCCTTTCTAGGTATTAGGATGGTACTCTTTGAATTCTGGATTTCTAAGGCACTCTCTGCTGTAGTGGCTTATGGTGGGAAGAATTGCACATTGGTGTCTCTGGTGAATTTCAGGAGTTTGATCACTTTAGGGGAAACCAAGAGAACTTGGAAGTGAAGTGACAGAAACAAGTGGAGATAGAAAAACATGATGTTACATTAAAAATGTAGGAAAACTTCAGGTCGTATTGAATGGGGCAAGGGTAGTGAGTGTTTAGTATAGAATTGCATTAGGATAGATGTATGATATGTGCCCAACCTGGCTTTCCTAAATACATTGCTGTTTTGGGTTTTCTTTCTTCTTACCTTTTCTGACTCTAACTCTTATTCTTCCCATCTTTAACCATCCCTGCATGACACAGGTGTGTGGTCCTGAATTTACGAATAATTTTCTTTTCTTTCTCTCTCGAAAATAGGGAAACTTTGTGGCTGGAAAATACAAGTGTCTTCTATGTCAAAAGGAATTTGTGTCAGAGAGTGGTGTCAAGTATCACATCAACTCTGTCCATGCTGAGGTGAGGTCCCTGCTTTTCCGGTGTTTTTGTAATCCTGTGGACCCCAAACATGCCAGAGAAGAGGTGGATTTCATACCTGTTTTTATGGGCTAGGACTGTCAAGGAAAGTAACTCTTAAGTGGTTACTAGAGACATTAGGATTAAAATACTTAGATGCATAATTGTATTTTTTCATGTAAGCATTTGAAATCACTGAGTGTGAGCATTCCTGAGCTCTTCTAATTCTTTTAAATCCACTTAAATCAAGCATTTGGGAACCAGGCTGACTTTGACACCTTTGGAATTCTTGTTTCACAACAATCTCTATCTATACTTTTGTTTTCTGGTATTCTGATGTCTTTGAGAAACCTGTTTATAAATGCTGTATAAAATATTGCCAAAAACAACTACAAAGGACACTATTGAGACATTTGGGGAAATTTGACTACTACTGTTTTTTTTTAACTTTATCAAATGTACATCACAGTGGTTCAACAGTCCCCTTCCCCATTTGCCCTTTCCCTGCCCTCTTCCCTCCCCCTTGGTCACCACTAGTCACTTCTCAGTGTGAGTCTAATGCTGTTTTGTTCCTTCTGTTTTGCTTTGTATGTACATTCCACAAATAAGTGAAATCATATGGTACTTGTCTTTCTCTGCCTGGCTTATTTCCCTCAAGCTTTACCAGTGTTTTTGTAATCCTGTGGACCCCAAACATATGCCACAGAAGAGGTGCATTTTCTCATGCTGGGCTTAATACCCTCTAGCTTTATCCATATTGTTGCAGATTGCAGGATTTCTTTTCTTTTTATGGCTGTAATATTCCATTGTGTATATGTACCACATCTGCTGCTTTATCCAGTCATCTATTGATGGGCACTTAGGTTGCTTTGAATACTGCTATTTTATTTATTTATTTTTGGTTCCCTTGTTTTTTTTTTATTAAGGTATCATTGATATACACTCTTATGAAGGTGTCACAAGAAAAACAGTGTGGTTATTACATTCACCCTTATTATCGAGTCCTCTCCCATACCCCATTGCAGTCACTGTGAATACTACTAATAAGAATCAAGTGTCAATGTTAACATCCCCAAATGGGATGATTTTATTATGGTTATGCAGGACAATGCCCTTGTTCTTAGGCGGATTTATACTGAAGTACTTAGGGGCAAAGTTTGATGCCTGCAACTAACTTGCAAATGGTTCAGCATAAGGAAGGAGGAAAGAAGAAAGAAAGGAAAGAGAGTAACAGTGGTACATTTAGGTATTCACTGAACTGTTGTAACTTTTCTGAAGGTTTGTACATTTTCAAAGTTAAAAAATAAGATGCTGTATAAAAAAATTTTAAACTTCAGAAGTCCAAGAGTTTTCTCTTGAGGAAAGGTTTTTAGTCGTACAGGTAAACAGTTCATTTATAAAAATATCTTTATTTCAGACACTCAAGGAGTAGAGTCTGCATTCTCTTGGAATATCTTACAGCAGAAACTGTTGTTGCCTGATAAGGAAAAATAGTGAGCATCTTCACTGTTCTCTGCCCTCAGAATGAACAGTTCTGTGTGGGCTTTCATGTCATCAGCTGTGGTTCCTGTTGCTTAACTGCTTTAGGTTCTAGGAATCTCTTTCCATCTGAGATTTCTTCTGTGAGGCAGTCCTATCTTTTTTATAATAATAGTGTACCTTTTTTGCTTCAGGAATTATTTGAAAGATAATTATCTCATGACAAAATCTGGCCTTTATTTCTACAGTTTTTTCTTAAAAAGTTAGAACCAACAAAGTTCACTCATTTTGGGGCTTGCTCCTCAAGCATTTGTTCAATGATTTGTGCCTTTATTTATGAATATATGTGATGGAAACATCTTTACCCTGTTCCTCCCTTTCTGCCTTACATTTTCTTACATTACTGTTTTTTTGTTTTTTTTTTATTAAGGTATTATTGATATACACTCTTATGAAGGTTTCACATGAAAAAACAATGTGGTTACTACATTTACCCATATTATCAAGTCCCCCCTCATACCCCAATTCAGTCACTGTCCATCAGTGTAGTAAGATGCCACAGATTCACTGTTTGCCTTCTCTGTGCTACACTGTTTTCCCCGTGGTCCCCCACACCATGTGTACTGAACATAATACCCCCACAATCCCCTTCTCCCTCCCTCCCCACCCACCCTCCCACACCCTCCCCTTTGGTAACCACTAGTTCCTTCTTGAAGTTTCTGAGTCTGCTGCTATTTTGTTCCTTCTGTTTTGCTTCATTGTTATACTCCACAAATGAGGGAAATCATTTGGCACTTGTCTTTCTCTGCCTGGCTTATTTCACTGAGCATAATATCCTCCAGCTCCATCCATGTTGTTGCAAATGGCAGGATTTGTTTCCTTCTTATGGCTGAATAGTATTCCATTGTGTATATTACATTACTGTTTTTTCACAGAAAATTTCATACACATGGCAATGGACAGAATAGTATAACAAACAGCAGGAACAGTCACCAGTGTGTGGCCAGTCCTGTTTCATTCACAACCACAGCTACTTTTCTTGTCCCTTTAAGATTTATTTTAAAGCAAATTCCATATAGCATGTCAGCTTAAATGCTTTTTTCGATGTGTCTAAAAATATAAAAACCTTTTAGAAATATATAATCACAACCATTGTTAAATCTAAAAAAATTAACCATGTAGAGAATATAACCAATGATGTAATATTTTGGTGTGGTAATAGGATAACTACATTTATCATGGCAAGCATCTTAGTAATGTATATAATTATTGAGTCACTATGTTGTACATCTGAAACCAATATTGTATATCAACTTTATTCCAGTTTAAAAAAAAGGAAAAAAAATTAACAGTGATTCTTCAATGTCATCATATGTCTAGTCATTATTTAAATTTCCCTAATTGTCTCATAATTTTTTTTCAGTTGGTTTATTCAAATCAGGATCTAAAAAAACGTTCATATACTGTGTTTGTTTTAATCTTGAGTAGTGCTATCCAATAAAAATGTAATGTGAGCCTTAAAATTTTTTAGTAACCACATTTTAAAAATAAAACCTGTGAAATTAACTTTAACAATATATTTTATTTAACCCAGTATATCTAAAATATCTTTTTAACATGAAGTCAACAAAAAATTTCTGAGATACTTTATATTTTTTTATACTCTTTGAAATTCAATGTGTATTTTATATAAAAACATATCAGTTTCGATTAGCCACATTTCTAATAACTAAGAGTTTAGTATCATATGTGGCTAGTGATTATCTTATTGGACAATGAAGGTCTAGAAGTCCCCCTCCCCCCTTTTTTTCACATTTATTTGAAGAAACTGTATGTTTACCCATGCTCTGGATTTTATTCATTGTATTTCCGTGGTGGTGGTCCTCTGATCCTGGGTGTTTACTATAAATTGGTAGTTACACCTAGAAGACTGATCAAATCACCTAATTCAGATTGAAGGACCTTTTTGTTTTTTTTGCAAGAATACTTTATAAATTGGATTCCATATCCTCCCCTAACCCTTAATTTTTAAAACTGAGGCTCAGAGAGGTTAAGTGGTTGTCCCATAGTCACAAAGATAGAAACAGCTGGAATTTGTGCCCAGGAAGTCTGTCTGCAAAATTCATACTTAACCACTACACTATAGTGAAATAAAAATCCCCTATGTCCCAGTGCTTTACATCTCGTGAGATTTTTACAAAGGAGATAAATGGGGGCGTTGTGTGTGGGGGGATGATGCTAAGTAAACAGACTTTGTAGATCACTTACTGAAATACCCTAAATCATGTTTACATAATAAATGCTCATAATGATTGCTTTGTACGGAATTTCTCAAGTTCAAAATAGAGTTCTAATTTATGGTTCCATAGCTGTTGCCATCTTACTGTATTCTGACCTCACCATGCCTTTTAAAAATCCTTCCCACTCCCTTTCTTTATGCTCTTCACTATGTTTGGACTGAATGATGTTTCTATTTTGCCTGTGTAGGATTGGTTTGTTGTAAACCCGACAACAACCAAAAGCTTTGAAAAGCTGATGAAGATAAAGCAGCGGCAGCAAGAAGAAGAAAAGCGGAGGCAGCAGCATCTGGGCAGAAGGTCCCTAAGAAGGCGGCAGCAGCCTGGCATTGAGCTCCCTGAGGCAGAGCTGAGTCTTAGAGTAGGGAAGGAGCAGAGGAGGAACAACGAGGACCTGCTAGTGTCGACCTCCTGTAAGGAGCCAGAGCAGGAGCCAGTGCCCATGCAGTTCCAGAAAGTAAAGCCCCCAAAGACTAACCATAAACGAGGAAGGAAATAGGCAGTCAGCGTGCAAGCGCTCCTAGGAGAGTGGGGTGTGATGCTTATTGTCGTGGGGACCTGTGCTGGGAGGACTGTCATGGGGGCTGAGGGAAGAGAAATTTCCTCTTTGGCTGTTTGTGTAAGGCTGTGACTTTCTCAGCTCCTTCCTCCTCTGTAAATTTCACTCTTTCCCGACTTATTCACTTTGATCCTACCCGTAACCCCTTTTGGTAGGTTTTCCTGCTATTCCTCATTGGAGTCCTCTTGTTTTTCTCTTATCTTGCCCAAAGAGCTCCCTCTTAGGGCCAACTATAGGCCCGTCTGCCCTTTTCAAGATTAAGAAAACTGTTTGGTTTTCCTTTCCTTCCTGGGGTGTAGAATGTTCTTGGAAGCTCCACTGACTTAGTAGTCACTTCATCATCTAGCTTATAAAATGATTCCAAACTAATTTTTAAAAACCATACTGATTTATCATTTTGTATTTGTGATACAACAAGCCTAGAAGCTTGTCACTCCTGTAATAAGGTTTCCCTTTCTTCTTGGGAAACAAACTTTATGGAAGCTGTATGTTCTCTTAATATGGTTTTGGTATTGAAAGTCAGAAAACAGATTTAGGATGAAAAAGCTAGAACCTCCCTACACTGGTTTTACTAGGAAGTACTTTGTCCCAGGTAGCAGACTGACTGGACCCACAGGCATGAAAAGCAGCCTTAGGAGGAATGTGTCCCAAATGCCAAAATGACTGGAAAGAAAAGTAGAAGCAGCAGTAAATACTGTCTCCAGTTTCCTGGTGCTTGAGGCCTCACTGGTCACTGTGCTCAGTGCCCTCCTGAAGCTTGTTTTGCCCTGTTTTGAAGACAGGCACATTGCGCCTGATGTTTTGGCACAGAATCCCGGTGTTCCTAGTAACGCCCCTAAGATTGGCAGCCAAGGTACACATTGCCCTTTTTCTGGCCTTGACCTCACTTGTTAGTGTATAGCCCACTAAATCCTCATTCCTCCCTTTTAGCCTACCTTTGTCTCTGATTTTTCTGAGAATACTGTCCTCTGTCCTCTTTTATATGTGGAGTTCTATTCTCTTTATATCCTGAGACTTTGACACCAGATGTAGATATTTATCTGGTGGAAAGAAAAATTCTTTTTCTTTACCTCATGCCTACCTGGTAATGTCTAATGGTCTAATTCTCTTTGAGGTTGGCTGTCTCTGGAGCATTGCTTAGAGCAGCGCTGTTGTGTTCTGCATCCTCTTATCCTCTTCCATAAATACCGGTCTTACATATTCTTGCCTGTTTTTGTGGCATAATGCCACATAACAAGCAAGGGACCCTTAACCCTGATATGGACAAACACTACCTTTTCAAATTCTGAAAGGCTGTTACCACTCTTTAACTGTTCTCTGTGCTCCTCAATATATAGCTTTAAAATGTGGGCTTTTGTGAAGACCACTTTCAAACAAGGGAGCATTGAAACCAGGTTTGGATACTGCCAGAACAGGGAAACAAGTGAAGGCTGTGGTATATCCACTCAACATTTTCATTGGCAGTTGTGCCCTTAAAACCCTTTCAGTAGATGAGGATTGTCAGGGAGGAGAAATGAAGAAGCTGTAATGATTTCTGGTGAGTAAGACTTGGGGAATGTTTGGCAATGACAAAAGAAATAAATGACTCTCGGTTAGAATGTTTCCATTTGTTCATTGACTCCTACCTGCTCCTTGACTCCTTGCTGACTCAGCGTTTGAGAGTAAGAAAATGGCTAGAGGTGGGAATGAGTTTGAAATAATTACAAAATGCTGTTGTCCTGTAGTTCTTTAGCTCCTGAAATCTGACTGGTTAAATAAATAATTTGCTTTAAAGTAAATTAATAGAGGAAATTTGCCCCATCTCATCCAGGCCCTTTGCAGGCACTCCTTTTACTTTTCCTTCCTGAAGCCAGGGATCAGCAGGACTCAGTATAGATTATCTTAGTCATACTACTGAGTTATTAAGTCAAAAAAAATTTTTTTTGGAATAATAAACAAGTTTGATAATACCAGATATAAGTTGTGGAGCAATGTGAAACGCTCATGCACGGTTTGGAATATGCATTGCTACAATCACTTTGAAAACGATTTGGCAGTATTTAGTAAAGTTAAAGACATGCCCTAACACTCAGCAGTTTCATGCCTACAGAAAAACTCACCTTGCCCAGTATTCAGGAGATGTAAATAAGAATGATATGGCAGTACTGTTGATCCTTGAACGACACGGGCTTGAACAGTGCTGGTCCACTTAAATGCAAATTCTTTTCAATAAGTATATTGACATTTTTTTTGAGATTTGCAACAATTTGAAAATTTTTCTCTAGCTTATTGTAAAAATGCAGTTTTAAAACATACGAACTATATGTTCATCGACTGTTTATGTTGTTGGTAAGGTCAATCAATAGTAGGCTATTAATAGTTAAGGTTTGGGGGAGTCAAAAGTTGTATGCAGATTTTTGACTGCACTTTGTGGGGGCGCTGTTGGTGCTCCTAACCCCAGCATTCAAGAGTCAGCTATACAGTTTATAACAGACAGATACTGGAAACCACCAAGACCTGCTTTCACCCGGCAGAGTTACAGGATTATGGGACAGAAGGCCAGACCACATTTCCCAGCCCTCCAACCCGTTCCGGTGTAGTGGAGGGGCAGCTGACTACTCTCCAGTGGAATGTGAGTAGAAGTGATGTGTGTCACTTTTAAGAGAGTGAGGGCACATCCATGCTTTCTTGATTCTTCCCTGAGCTAGATGCCGATGATGAGGTGGCTCTGAGGGATGGTAGAGCTCAAAATGGAAGGTACTTGGTTTCCTGAGTCACCCCAAGGACTACTTGACAACCAGGAACATCTCTCTTGAGACTATGATATGAGCAAAAAACAAATGTCTGTTGTTTGAGACATGATACACACTTGCGTCCCATTGTCAGCCTATTCTAATAATACATGATTTAATTGTCCATTAGGAAAAGGGATGAATTGTGATGTAGTCATACAGTGGAGTTTTCTATAGCTATGTAAGTAATTAGGGCTTTTTGTATCCTTAGGAACAAATCTCAAAAATAAGTCTAGAAAAAGCAGGTTACAAAATCAAGTGTATCATTTACACGAGGTTTAAAAACATGCTAAAACAATGCTCTATATTGTTCATGTACATAAAATGTTTACATATTCATATTTTAATATATGTAAAAGCATGAAAACATGCACAGGAATGATAAACATCAAATTTAGGATAGTGCTTCTGGGATCCAGAGCGACTACAAGAGAATTTTTAAGTTATTTCTTAGGGTGGACAGTGAATTTGTTACAGTTTTCTATAATTTTTTGTATGTCTGAAATACTTCATTTTAAAGATCAGTTCACACAAAGTATTCTGCTCACCTTGGTCTTATTCTTCATATTTACCTTTCATTCTCCCTCCACCCCCCAGTTTGCTCCCCCTCATGTCTTTTGTTCACTACTTTGTGTCTCAGCCATCCCAGTCCAACCATCACCTCCTCTTACCCAGACTGTAATAGCATAATTGTTCTACTGCTTTTTACTGGCATGGGTACACGCCACAGAACAGCTGTAGTGACTTTTGTAAACTGTCAGGCCTCATTCACCTGCTAAAAGTCTAATGGTTTCCCAGGGCACTTAGAATAGACGTCACTCCCTTTACCTTGTCCTACTAGGCCCTCTGCTCTACTGCTGAGCCTGTTTAGCCGCATCTTCCTCTGCTCTACCCCTGTTGTCTGGCCGTTCCTCAACTACTTGAGCCCTGTTGCTCTTTCTGGTCCCTGAACCTACCAAGCTCATTTCCATTTTAGGGCCTTTGCATTTACTGTTCCCTCTGTCTGAAATGGTTTCTTCCTCAATTTTTGCACTGTAGGCCTCATTTTATCATTCAAATCTTAAGTTTCACCTCAGAGGTCTTTTCCATCTAAACACACTTGCTGTAACATTAGTCTTTAATCTTCATAGCAAAACAGAAGTAGATTGAGATCTTGGTTCATCAAACTTCTGCTCACTTGCAGACAGGGATTTCAAAGTACCTTTGTCAGATGATTTACCCTTTAAAGTCTTCAAGCCCTCAGACCCCTCACTCTGAAAGGGGCAGCGTCAAGCAGTACACCAGATCCATTATCTGGGATGACAGGAATTAAACTGAGACAAGATGGAAGTTATCCACTCCTGAATTAGATAATTGAGACAGCAATGCCAGGGGGGTAATTAACAGCAAAATAATGTTTTAGATTCTACTTTCCAAATCCTTTTCAGCCTTAGGTGTATTATCTTTTCATAGTTTTTGCATCCAGAGAATAGGGCTTTAAATTTGTCTTGGATACTGTATTTCTCAAGTTAATTCCTTCTGTATTTTTGAAACTCACAAAATATTCAAGTTAAGGTACCTGCATGGTATCTATTAAAGTTCTATTTTCTGCATTAAAACTGTAGTTTTATGATGTGCACACTAATGTCAATAAGACATGCAGAAATGATGAGTAGAAAATACATTGGAATAATAACAAAAATGGATAAATTATAGTCCAAGGTTTTTATTTTAACAAAAAGTTTAATAACTACACATTTAACAGAAAAGTTGTCAAAGCCAGAAGTTAAAGGCACATTGAGTGGTAACCCTTTTAATCTAATTTTAAAAGAATTCATTTTACATATGAATAAAAATTCAGGAAAGTTATTTTGAAATTTTTCATCACTGACAATTTCTGGAAAACAAAGTTGATTATATTTTCCCATAGAGGAACAATGTTAGAATAAAAGTTTATATTATTTTACTAGGATTCAGCATTAAATCATGGATCTAACCAACAATATGTCATCAGTGCAAAAAGAAACTACACCAAAAGTCTATACTTATTTAAAATACCACTCCCACTCTAAATAGGCATAAATATATGGTGTACATACTAATTTTCTGTAATCTCATGTACTATTAAATACATATAGTAAGAAAACGTAATAAATGACCTAAAACTAAGTTACTTAAATAATCTTGTCTTAGAATTGAGGATGTTGCTAGGGAAATAGATGGCACAAGACTCTAAAAGTTGCCCAAATATTTGAAAATACTTATTTTGATATATTTTACTGAAACGAGAGGCATTCAGTCACCTCATTAATGTCAGAGCTTCTCTTCAAAGAAAATATTTTCAAAAGTAAGAATGGGCCTATTGTGTCCCCTTTATCTTCTCAGTTTGCTCAAAGCTAAAATTGTAAGGGGTCAAGCAATCAGACCAAAGGTCTTTCTGCCTAGTACTTTTTTTCCTAGAGCTTACTGAACTTGCATTAAGAGTGCCTTTTCACTACTGAGAAAACCATATTTAAAAAGCTTCAGACTACGTGTGTGTGGGAGTTGATGAGGCAAGTGGATAAACTGATACTGGTTGTTAACACAGCAGGAAGCACTACATAAAGTCAATCTGAAATGCTATTGTTAAAGGTGCTCTTTCTATAAAGAACTCTAACTTAGCCAGATGGAATAAATCACACAAATATTTTCCTCTCGCTTCCTCAAGGTGGTTTTCTTGTGCTAGTTTAATGTATGAGTGTTTGGCAAATGGTAATAGGTTATCTGGCGGTTTGAGGAACATCTTACAAGAGCTAATTAAAGAAAAACCTAATTAAGGGAAGCCAGTCACAAACATCTGGCAGTACTGCTAGGAAACGTTATCCTTCACAAGAACATGTGATATTTTACCATAGCAATCAGAACCAAAGGCCTTCCTAATATAGGTTTATGCAGCACCTAACAATACTTGCTCCAGTATTTATTTAATCAGTGTTATTTTAGGAATTACATTGTATTAATCCTTGGTTTGGTGCCTAGGGGAGGGGTTATTGTGGTCTTTGGAGCACCTGGTCCTTCCGGGCACCAATTACGCCTTTGCAGTAGTTCCCTCCCTCGCATTAAGCACTCCACATACCACTGTTCCTGCTGCAGCTGCTGCTTCTGATTTTTTAACTGACTTCGAGCAGTCTGCAACTCCTGGCACTGCTGAATTAGCTGCAGTAATTCCTTCTGTAACTGCTGGTTCTCTCTGTTGATGCCACAGCAGAACTCAAAATTACATTGCTTTGCTGCTAACTCCAAGGCCTGGGACTTCCTGTTTAGCTCCTTTCTTTTTCTCTTTCCCAGCTGCCTCATGTCTGGCTCACTCAGTTGTTTCTCCAGTAATGCTTTTTCCTGGAGGAACTGAACCTGGACTTCCTCCTTCTTGGCAGCTGTCTCAGCTTGGACTTGCCTTTTCTCCTCCTGTAATGTCTGCATTTCTTTCTCCTGTTTCTCTTTTAATAGGGAAATGTGCCTCATTGCTTGCAACTGCTGCTTCAGATTGGTTTGGATCTTTTCCTTTTGCAAGAGCTCTGTTTTAAACACTGAAGTTAGTTTCACATATTTGGAGGCTGATTCTTTTCTGCTTCGCTCAATCTCCATAATTTTTTGTAAATGGTGGTTCCACAGCTTCTCAGGTTGCCTTCTATACTCCTCAGTTTTGTTGGTCAGGTATTCTAGAAAGAATTTGTTTTCAGCCTGGACAAGTAACTTTTCGCTGTACAGCTGCCTGGTTTCCTCCATTAGCGGTTCTTGCTGGATTTGAGCTTGTTTTATTTGCTTGTTCAGCTTCATTATTTCCGCCACTGTCTTTTCTTTAAACCTCATCCCTTCCTTTGTTACCTTCTCTGACTTGAAGAAATTATTTATTAAACTAAGGTACGGTGGAGGGGAACTACTGGAGTCCTCAGCAAACCTGAAGGAAGAAAAGTGAGACATTCCCCAATCAGTTAACAAAAAAATTTAAACACACGGTTGTAGTTTAGTTCATACAAGAAAATATTTTTGAGCATCTGTTATGTTACTGACACTGGGCAAGGCAGGGGACCCGGCGACAGCAGGGGACCCACCCTGCCTGAGACCCAATGATGTCACAACCAAAAGCAAGTCTAACATTAAAATACAGAACGTGCCCCTCCCCCCACCTTGGTCCGCAGTGTTTACAACCAACAGTCCGTTGCCATCAGCAACGACAGCAAATATAAACTGTGTTGGAAAAAAAGCTTAAAGTAACCACATCCTTTATGAACTGGGCATGGAAATGCACTGTTGTCTGGCTCTGAAGGGCAAGTGGCCTCCACCTGGAGGACTTTGAAGGGGAAGGCAGTGGAAAGCTACTCAGACCCCACCGCCTGAAGGAGGCTGTGTCTGTCCCACCTTGGCCCCCTGCCTGTCAGTCTGTCCATTGTTACCACGCAGGGGCAGGACTGGGGGTCTTCTCCCACCCTGTGTGCCCAGCAAGGCGAGCCCAGGGCCCAGTCAGCCCCACCCAGCCCTGAGGATTGGACACACCCCTACCCTCCCTGGGAAGCCTGGTGCCCAAGGCCTTGGGGGTCGGCCCGCAGACCCTCCACAGCAGCGGGGCTGGGGGTTGGCCCTGCACTTCAGCTGTAGATGGACTCCACTGTGCAGGCCATTCACACACCCAGCGTGGGCAAGGTTTTCAGTGGGCTGTCCAGCTTGTGATTTTAACTGAAGAGTGATTTGCACTTTGGCCACATCTTCCCCAGCCAGTCCCCTAAGGGGGTTTCCAGTGTTTTAAAATCAGAAGTGATGGGCTGGGTCCTGTGCAGCATGGACGCCCTATCAGAACAGCTACAGAAGGGCTGCCACCTGCCAGCCGTTGGCAACACAGAATCCTGAGCGTCAGCGGTTCAAGGGACACCTGGCCGACAGGTGCTCTGTGGGGGCCAGTGAGCAGAGGGTCCAGAACAGCAAGGGCAGTTTGAAAAGTGGGGACAGAGGCCACCCCCACCTCAGATGCAGCAGAGCCCACAGACCAGCAGCAGCCCATGTGGACACGGCCCCACAGGAGGTGGCCCGATGGGCTGAGAAGGAGGGGTCAAGGGCTGCCTTTGCAACAAATGGTGTGGACTGTACCACAGACAGAAGGTGACGTAAATGGGTCACAGTCCTGTTACCACAACCCCCCAAACTATAAACTTCTGGAAGAACACCTAAGAGAAAATCTTTGTGACCTCAGGCTAAGCAAAGATTTCTTAGAAGTAACACCCAAAAGCCATCTATAAAAGGAAAAAATTGGATGTTGGATTTCCCCCAAATTTTAAAAATCATGCTCTTTGAAAAACACTTCAGAAAATTAAATAAAAATGCTTGTCAAGTACCTGAAAAAGGACTCGATGTGAACTGTACAAAGAATTCTCAAAAACTCAATAAAAACCTGATGTAGAAAGCTGGACAGAGTGCTTGGGCCAGACACTGTCAGATGTCCGTTGCTGGAGGGTGCAGACCAAACCCTGAGGAGGCCGCACCGGGCCGCGGGATGGCCGCGTGGCTGAAGTGAATAAATGACAAGGCCAAGTGGGGGGTGCGGGGCCGCGGGCATCCACTCGGGAGAGCAGCCGGGCACTTTCTCACAAAGGTCACACCTACAGTGCGACCCCACTGCTGGGTGCTCACCCAAGGCAAATGAAGACTTGAGCTTCCACAAAAAGGCGTTCCATTCACCGTCCCCTACGTGTCCACCAGGTGCCCTTTGGGCAGATGCACACCTGGGGAGGCATCGTCACTTTACACAAGTCTGAAGACGGGGGCATGCTGACCAGCACCCCCCAGTCAGGAAGGGAGTGGAGGACATAGCACCCTCAGGGCTGCAGCCCGGACCTGGAGCCCAGGGAGCGGGAAGCAGAGGCCTTGGAGGCTGCGCACATCTACCCAGCACCCACACAGCCGTCCACCCACCACATGCAGGGCTGGGTGACCGGGTGGATGCCAGGCCTCTCAGGTTCCGTGTGTGGAGGTTTCTGCCCTCAAAGCTCTCCACCTCAGTACCCACACACAGCATGAGCCCTGTGGTGCTGGGCTGGGTGAACTGGTGGGATGCCAGGCCACTGGGACGTGGGTCACGTGGCAGCTGCCATGCGTGGGGCAGTGCCTGGGGCAGTGTGCCATGGCCTCTTTCCTTCCTCTGGGCGCTGCCAGGGGGGTAACCCCTCAACCCTTGGACCATGTCTCCTGGGCCATCAAAGGCGCTCCTGTCTCCTGTTCACACCCTGCCCTGGTGGCATGTGGATGCCAGGCCTGATGACCAGCCCGGGGTGGCCACCACAGCACGCAGCCCTTCCTGGGCATGGCAGCACCCGGCGCCACCAGCGTGAGTCACTGGGGTGGGGGTGGGGGCCACATCCAGATCTTGTGGACACGCAGGCCTAGGGTCCTGACTCACTCGCTGCACCTGGCCGGGCCAGGTGTCCCCACTGTGCACTGGGCAGGGGTCTCAAGGCATCTGTGCCAGCGGGGAGCTCTCCCCAGGGCACCTGGCTCCCTGCTGCTGCACCCCGTCGAGTTCCAGAATGACAATGCCAGTCTCTTCCCCAGAGACAGCTGGTCCCATTACACTCGCTCAGGACACAGAGCATGCCTGTTCTCGAGTCCACAGAACTGGAGGGTTCCCTGTTAGGGGGCCGGCAGCACCTGCTCATTGCTGTTGTTCTGCGGGAAAGCCGGCCTGGCAGTAACAAAGCTGTGACCTGAGTTTTCACCTTACTTCCTGAGTCCTGTGTTCCCCGGGCCTCCAGGCCCACATCAGGGCAGGCAGGGGGCTGGACACTGTCACTCCCGAAGGTAACGCAGCCACACCATGGGCTGGCCAGGGGCATCAGAAATGGGCAGATGCCAGCACAGCCCTCCGAGGACAGCCGTGTGCATGCGCCTCCAGGGCCAGCACCATGAGGCTCCTGGCCTTTGGGCCCATGTGTCCCAGGATGGAGCACGGGGCCCCCACCTCTTCACCGGAACCTTCTGGGTCAGTGAGTGGCGGCACTCCCAGAGGCCCTGCACCCACAGGCAGTGGCCAATCTGCTAGGGCATCTCAGACAACCTACCACTCTGGGTCAGAGAAAACTGGCTCTCCCAGGGTCCCCACCCAGCAGAAGCTGGGACCGGGTGACCTGTGCAGAGAGCAGCCTGGCTGGCCAGGACACGGGTGTGGGCAGGAAGCAGGATGTCAAGGGGCCACACAGCACAGATGAGGGTCAGAGAAGGAAGAGCCTCCTGGATATCCCCATCAGCCCCTGGGCCAGTGGGGATGGATGTGGGGGAGCCCTGCCTGGTGGGGTCACAGCCCCCGATTTCAGCTAGGCTCACAGAGGGCCCAGCTGTGTGGTCGGGCTCCTCTGGCCGACTCCAAACTCGCTCGGCCCAGGGGCCCCCACGTGCAGACCTGGCCCAGGCCCAGGGACCACGACGAGGGTGAGGACTGCTGACAGCCCGGCAGCTGTGACCCCGACACTGAGTGCGTCCCTGAGTGGGAAGACATTCCTCCTGACGTGTTGTCTGCTTCCTGCAGGGCTGGGTGGCCTGAGGCTGGTGTGGCCTCCGCAAGGTTTGAGCCAAGACATCCCCTTAAAAGACCTGCGTGCGTTGTTATCTGATACCCACGTCCACTCGACGGGGAGCCAGTGGGCGAAGGATCCCTGAATCCCACTCTGCCAAACTTTGACCCTCAGCCGCAGACGCACCACCGGCCCACACGGAGGCCCTGGCGTTGCCGCTGGAGGACCTGCACTGCCGCAGACGGCCACCAGAGGGCCCTGCAGAGGCAAGCGCCTGCGCAGCCGCCCTGACCCCGCAGCCTGAGCTCCGCCCTTGCCCACCATCCCGGAGAGAGGCCGGGGCAGTTAAGGTCCCTCGCGGGGGTGGGGGAGCCCTGGGGCATCATTCAGGCCCTCGGGGTTGCTGTGTCCTGGTCAGCATCTCTGACGTCAATCACTCTTGGAGCTCTGCCGGCCCCACGGCCCCTCCTGCCGGCGCCCCACCCACTCTACAGTCGGCTCTGATCCGGGCTCGGCTGCTCCCCTGCTACTCCCGTGCGCTGGCCGGTATCTGGGCCCCGTCTCCTGTTTCCAGGGCACGCGGCACACGCCGATGGCTCGTGGCTGGGGAGCCTCTGCGGACGGCCTGAACTCCTTGCGGCACGGTTCCCACTGTGTCCCGGCCGCCGCATATGTATCAAGAGAGCAGCTTTTGCCACCCAGAGCCCTGCCCTCCTAACCCCCTGCAGCGGAGTTGCAGAAAACGCTTGTGCTTAGGCCACTAGGGGCTCAGCGGAGACCCCACCCTCCTCTGCCCCTGGGGCCTGGCCTCTCACCTGTGCGGTGGGGGCCCCAGTGCCCAGCCCGGACACGCCGACAAGCGGGCAGGGTGGGAAGGGATGTCACCATCCAGGACCCCCAAAGCTCCGCCCGTGCGCACAAGGTCAAGAGTGGCCAGTGTCTCAGACAGGCCGCGGGGGTGGCCGCGGGCGCCCGTCTCGGTAGCAGGCCTTCCTCCGACCTGCCCAGAGCTGCAGAGACGCACCGAAAGCTTAGCGCTTGGTAACTTCCAAACAAACAGGCGCTGCCGTGGCGACGGGACCCAAACAGTGGCTGCAGATACCGGGCGCTGCCGCCCGCGGAGCCTTGGCAACCGGCCGCAAACAGAAATAGGGGCTCTTCTCAGTCAGAGCTTTGCGGTTCTGCCTCTCAACTCCGACCAGGTGAAGGAGTTTATGCCCGGCGGCCGCTGAGCCGCCTTCCTGAGATCCCGTGAGCCACGGCGACCCCGTGCGCCGGGCGCGGCCCAACACACGCTCCTCCCGATTCCAAACAGGAACCCCAGCAGCCTCCAGGGTCCCCCAGTGGCCCCCTAGTCTTCCAGCCCATCCTGCAGGACCCCACGACTCGGCTAGGGACACTGACCCCCCCCCTCAAAACCCTGCCCAGGGCACTGACTCCCAACACCCTTCCTGGGGTGCTGTCTGCTCTGCCTTCCCAGGGACAAGGGTATAAGCCCCCACCACCTACCCCTCATAGGTCCCAGCCAGTGCCCCCCACCCCCACATGGGGCCTGAACCTGCATCCTTCTAGGGGCATGGCACTGACCACTTCAGCTACCATAAGCTGGTCTTGACTGTGTCATGACCACTACCCCTCACTGGGCTGGGGCCACAGCTGCCCCCCTCACAGAACAGGTACCCCCACAGTGAGCTAAGGCAGAGATACTGGGAGTCCCTGAGCAGCCCTGGGCTCTTTAGTGGGGGTGGGGAGGTCACTGCCATGCCTGGGTACCAAGGCCAAGCCTCAGCCCTGAATGGTCAGGCTGCTGGGGTCCTGCCTCCCGGGACAGGGGCCAAGACCTGAGGGGACTCCCTTCCCAGTGCCCACGCGTGTGGTGCCAGGGCAGGAAGGACTCATGTGCCCCCATAGGGCGGGGAGCGGAGGGGAGGGCTCCTGCATACAGGGTCTCCAGGGCTCACCCAGAGCATCAGTCCTGGGGATGAGCCGACCATATACGCCACCTCCTGACCACCAGCTATGTGGACTGGCTGAGCCTACCTGGGCATGCGCATGTTGGGCACATGAGTGTCTGCACACGTGTGTGGGCCCTGTGTGCATTTATGTGCACATGCCTACATGCCATAGCTTGAAGGCAACCCCTGCAGCTGGGATAGAGGGGAGGGAAGGAAGCCACCATGTGACCCCAGCACCAAAGTCTGGGCCAGCGCCGGCTGTGGGAGCCCGTGGCACTCCCCATGGGGTGCCCACCCCTGGACACACCACTTCTCCCCGCATTCCACCAAGCTCTTCTGGAACCTTCCCCAGTGGACACCGGTCTTGGGGTTCCTCCGCTCCTGGGTCTGAACACACTGGAGGACATACCCGGGGCCTAGCTGGGGGGCTGCTCTGGGCCTGGTTGGGATCCTGCCCGCCCCCCATCCCTGCTCAGGACCCCGCCCCCTTACTGGTCCACTGGTCTCTGCACGTGGTGAACACGGCCCCACTTCTGTCTCTGGGTTGGTGTGCGCAGCGCGTCTGCCCCTTGAGCCTGTTCTGTACCAGCAGTGTCTTTTGATGCAGCTGCAGGCTCCGGCCCGCCACCGGCGTGGACTGGCTGCTGGATGTCCCTGGCGCCTGTGCCCAGGGCAGTCCCCATTTCTCGTGGCATCAATGGGCCGATTAAGTGCACGGTAGCCCCTCATGCAGCTTGACCTTGGCCCGGGAAGCACCTGCACCCAGGACCTGGGGGTGGGCTGGGCCCTGCGGCTGAAGCCGTCTCCAGAGCAGACGTCCACCCCCAGGCCCGCCCCAGGGACACAGACCTGCAGGTGGGGCCACAGAGGATGGAGCCCTGCAGGCTGACATGGAGAAGCCTCCCTGTTCAGAGACACACAGCAAAGAACCATAACACTCCCCCCCGCCCCAGGCCCCAGCCTCCCCAGTGGGCATGTCTGAGAACATTCCAGCACCTTCCGCACGCCACAGTATCTCTACACTGTCCTGGGAACGTCCCTGACCCTGAGTCTCTGCTTGGCCATGCCTCCCAGATGCTCCTGTGACCTCTGACCCTGCTCTGTGGGGGTGACCCTGGGGTCACACAGCCTCAGCTGGGCAGTGCATGGCTCTCCTCCTCCAGGGAGCAGCTTGTAGCTGAAGGAGGATGAGAAGCCCCTGGGCAAATAGGGTGGGGACCCACTGTGAGGAGGGCGCATGGAACACAGGCGAGGGTCCAGCAGGTCAGTGAGCAGGTGGAGACCCAGCTGGGGGTGGCATGACAAAGTGCACCCAAGACCAGACATCTGAACTCCACGGGGAAACTGAGGTCTGAGATGCACAGACTGGGGTGGGACCCCAGCCCCTAGCCAGTAGCAGGGCCAGAGGCAGCTCTGTCCCCACAGGCTCCTCCCAGCTATGGACTCCTTAGCCTCTCAAGGGGGGCAGGGGCCACATTTCCAGCCCAGCTGCCCACGGGGACACCTTGCCGAGGCAGGGTCACTCCCAGCCAGAGCCCCGGTTCAGGACCAAGGCCCTTCGCTCTGCAGCCAGGAGGCTGACTGTGGCCCTGAGGGATGGAGGTGCCCACTGGGGTCCAACATGGGGTCTGACAAGGACAGAACCAACTGGGCCCTGACATGGCCAAGGGGGCCCGGGGGCCTGGATCCATACTGGCCAGCAGGACCCTTCCCTGGGACACTGGGGCAGGCCTCCGCCTGGTCCTGAGCTGGAGCCCCCTCCTCAGGCTACAAACCCTCAAAGCTGCTCTCCAGCCTGCACCCCACCTCCTCTCCTGCACCCACCTCCTCCCCCTGCCCTGCTTCCTGGGAAGTGCCAGGCCCACAGGAATGGAGACCATGGAACTGCAACCCCGCAGCTGTGGTGTGGCTCAGCCTCTGCTCCAACTACAGTAAAGGCAGCCAGGCTAACCTCCTCGCAGTTGAAATGCTGAACACTTTTCTTCTCAAATGAGCAAGACCAAGAGGCTGGGCTGCACTCGGCCCTGTCTTCACCATCAGTCCAGCAAGACAAGAGGAGGGAACGAAGCTGTGAGAATAGGAAAGGGAGAAATGAAACCATCCTTACTGGAGATTTCTATGATTGTGTGTGTACAAAACCCAGAGGAATCTCAGGAAAATTATTAGAATCAGTAAGTTTAGCTTTGTTTCTGGATACATGGTCGACATCTAAAAATCCATTTTATTTCTGTGCAGCAGCAGAAACAGACAACAGAGCACTCAGAAATACTCAGAAATGTGCCGTTTGAAGTGTCAGGAAGAAACATCAGTTACCTAGGAATAAATCTAATGAAAATGTGCAAGGCCACTGACACGCAAACTGAAGCATTATTGAAAGAAACAAAAGGTCTGAATCATTTGTTACAAACATGGACTAAAATCTGAATCTACAAAGATGTCAATTATCCCTAAGTTCATCCACAACTTTAATCCAAATAAAAATCCCAACAATTTTTACATATGGGTATCTAGAAAAGCCGAATCTAAAAAATATATATAAAGGCAAAGGGCCTTGAATGAACAAGCCACCTTGAAGGAGATTTGCTCCCGGGACCCTAGACTTGATAGGAAGCCCCAGACAAGAGGGTAGCGTGGTGCGTGCTGGTGCCAGAGGCCACGGAGCACACAGATGCTCTGCCCGTGACAAAGGTGGTCCAAAGCATCAGGGGAGGAGCACGTTTTCAGCAAGTGGGGATGGGCTAATTGAACAGACAGGTGGAAAATTAAACAAAAACAGAAGAAATGGACCCTTCAGGCCATCCGTTCAGCACAGGTGGGTTGAAAAGTAGGGAAGGCGGAGCAATGAGGCCTCAGGCAGAGACCCTGCAGATCACCTGGAAGGTAGAGACAAACAGGCTGGGTGCTGGAGCAGGCACCGCCACGAGCGTGCAACCCAGTGCCCAGACCCACACGAAGCAAGGTGGCCTCGCCCCCAGAACTGGACAACCTGCACACGACGGGGCTGTCCTCAGGGAGATGGCCTGAAAACAGTGATGGCCTCAGGGAGAACTGGCCTGAAGACAGACGTGGCCAGGGCCTCACATCCGCTTCTGGGCTTTACCCGACAGGGCGCAGAAGCACCCCCAGGAAGCCCAGACCTGTGCTCGAACCAGCAGAAATGGAAGCGACTGAACGGCCGTCAGCTGCCATGCCAGAGGGCTGGCAGTGGGCTGAGCTCAACCAGCTGCCTGACACACGCAGCACCACGGGCTCGCTGGTTTCACGGACTTCGGGCTGGACACGAAGCTTAGGTGGTAAAACCATGACAAGCATCCGGCGCTGGGGGCGGGAGGAAAGGGTGGCTGGTGCCGTGCGGGTGGACAGCCGGGGCTCTGGGTGGGCAGGAAGCATTCTGGAGACAAGCCCACTCATGCTGCCTTCTGGCCTGCCGCCTTTCCGTGCCCCAAGTGATCTTTCTGATGAACAGAAGCTTGTGACTTCATTCTGGTGCCACTTGAGAACATTCTCCTTTAGGGACAGTAATCTGTGTCCTGAGTGAAGCTTGTGTCTGTGATGCAATTCGGGCCAAAGCAAAGAAGGTTCACGGAGCAAACAGCCAGGGTGGAGGCCCTGCAGGAAGAGGCACCGGCCAGCCACCGCCCCCCCACCGACACTGCTCCGTAGAGGCAGGGAGATGGGTGTCCTGCACAGGAGCACACGAGAGCGGCCTGGCCGGCTCTGTGAATCAGGACTGGGGTGAGTGTGGAGCAGGCGGTGGCCGATGGGCCATCTCCCCAGGCAGGCCAACAGCAGGACATCTCCGGGGAGACCGACAGCAGCTGGCTGGGGAAGGCCAGGGCCAGGAGGGACAGGTGGACGGCTGGCCAAGCAGGACAGAGGACAGGGCTTGAGGTGCAGGGGTGAGTGGGCCGCCAGCCACTGCCAAAGGCTGAGGCCTCACATCAGGGACCACCTGGTCTGGCACAAAGGGTCTCAGAAGCATCAAGAGGAAGGCGGGGCTGCATTTCCAGCTTCGGTCACCCCGACCCGCCTTCCACGCACATGCCCCCAACCTGGGGGTCTTCCCAAACCTTGACCAAGGCCGCAGTGGGAGCGAAACCGCTGACTCAAGTCAGACCCTGAGGGGCAGCACTTCTCTCTCCTGGCTCTCTCTCGGGACCTGAGCTGACAGGTGAGCTGGCAGCTGACGCCAACGGTGGAGAGACCCCACACAGAGACAGGAGCCCCTGTACCACCCAGTCACACTGGGACAGACTGCCTAGGCCAGGCTGGGGGAATGGAGACCGGCCGTCCATGCCCATGCCTGCCTGAGGGCGGATTTGAGCACAAAGGCAATGCTGTCACCGTCTTAAGCCCCTGGTTTTGGGAGGGCCTGCTACACAGCATTAGGTGACCTGAGTGGGGGAGGGGCAGCATGGGGCTGAATGTTTCATGGACAGCGACTGTGAGGCACACAAAGAATGGTCTAAAATGCCCTTCCTTACAGGTGGTCCATGACCCAGGGCCACAGGCTCCGGGGAGCTCGCCCAGCTGAGGGGCATTGGGGTTAACACCAACTTGGGCCAGGCACCGGTGTGAAGCCCACATCCACACCCCACCCGGAGGATGCTGGCTGTTTGGTGACATCCCCGCTGGCGTGAGAGCTTCCCAGGGCAGAGGCCACGCTGGCTCACCTGGCACCTGGCTCACCTGGAGCCTGGCAGGTGCTTAGCAGACATTTGTTGAACAAACAGGTGTGACAGGATGAGGTCTCAGGAACCATGGCCCAGGGTGGAGGAGGTCACGAGGAGCCTGGACGGGGCACCCTACTTCTCACGGCAAGAAAACCAGAGATCCAGGATGCACCAGGGACATGTGGGAGTGGAAAGTAGAGGAGCAAGAAAGGGGTCCAGGAGCTTTTACCTTTCAGGCCTGGAGCAAGGTAAGGACTCATCCTTCCCTTTCACAATACAACTGAAAAGAGACAAAGGTGACTGAACGTGCTCTTAGGAGAGATGGTGCTCCATGGCCGGCAGAGCCGCACAGGCCACCAAGCATGGAGGTGGGACGGCAGAAGATACGGTGGCGCAAAGTCAGAAAACCGTCCTTGGCTTCTACTCCGTGACACTTCCCACGTCCTCACCAAGGGCCTGCATTTGGACATTCAGAAGTCACGTGAGAGCTCGCACCTGACCTGCCGCTGCATGCCCACTGCGTGCGCCCCACAGTTAAAAGGGAAGCGTGGAGCCTGGCAAGTCTTATGTCCCATCTTAGGGAAGGAGATTTGGAGGCAGCATTCCATGCTCCCCTGGGGAACTGCTCTTCCCCACCGTGGTTCTTGGCGATTGGCATCCCAAAGCAGGCACCCTCCCCAGGGACCCCGGTGGGGCCAATTAAAGCCATTCCCAAGAGCTGGCATGTAGATGCTGAAGAGGAGGCACCCGTCTCCGAGAGGAGCTGCTGTACCGGGAGGCTGTGAGTCAGGGTCGTTGCGGGTTGTAATACTGGGGCTACCTCCCCACCCAATGGGGAAGCTGGTCTCCACAGGTGGGGCTGAACCATAGAGCAGGTCCACGTGGGGAGCTGGAGACCACGTGTGGGCTCCACCCCTTCCTTCACGGTGAACACCTGTTACTTAAGCGCAGGAGATGGGCATTGCTGATTCCCCTGCCTAATCCCACATCTGCCTGTCCACGGTTAGTGACCTCGGGAGAACTGCACTGTGCCGAGCACCCTGGTCCAGCACAGCTGTTGGGCAGTACCAGGCTGGGCTCAGTGCACAGACCTCACAGCCCCAAGACCCCCGATGGCAGCTCTTGTTACATGCTCCTCCTGCCTCACCAGCAATCTCACCAGCTATAAATAGGCCTGGCTCCCAGAGGAAGCCTTTAACTCTCAGCCTCTCCTGCCCGGAGTGGCTCGACTGCCCACCAGGGAGGGAAGTCACACCGAGGCTGCCCCCAAGGACTGTCTGGCTGCTCAAAGATTTCTCGGAAACCTCAAACAGTGATGAGTGATTTTAATTTTCTTTATGAAATTCTCCTGTGACTTGTACATTTTCCCCAGTGAATACTGTAAGCCTGTATATAGTTAAAACAGTAATTTATTGCAACTTCAAAGGATTCGGGAAGATCAGCCAAACACAGCCAGGGAGATAAGAGCAGCTTCTCATCTCCATTGGATCGCTCCGTGCAGATGAGAGGAATTCTTTAATGTGGCACTTACATTATGGTACCTTTCTGAGTCGCAGATCCTTTGGAAATCATGAAAGGCGCAAACACTTTTCCCCAGGGAAACGCACACACCCCATATGGCACTCTGCAGAAGCTCGGGTAAGTTCATCAGCAGCCCTCCCCCGTCGCCCACCACCAAGCCCTGTGATAGGGGCCATGTGATGGGATCGGCGGCTGGTACCAGAAACGGGATCATAGAATCCAGTTTAAGGCATCCAGGAAGCCCTCTGTCCCTGTCCCTCTCCCCCCATTTCCTGCCTGTTGCAAGCCCTCTGCCCCATTGCTGCATCTCCAGTGGGGCCCCAGTGCACTTGAGAATCAGGTCAGCGTTTTCCGAGCACCCCCTAGGGGCCAGGGACTGGCCTGGGCTCTGGAGAGGCCCCCCCTCACCAGCATCCCAACCCAGAGGTTGGCCATGGGGAGCCCCGGGAGGCAGGCGGCCGGGGCCACAGGAGCTGGGTCCTTTTACCAGCGTTCCTCAGAGACTCTGCAAGTATCCAAAAAACATCAAGCGAATTAACGAATAAACACAAGGATGGATGACAGCATAGCCAGCTTATTCTGAAAGGCGCCTGATCTTCAGAGAGCACGAACCGCCTATCAAAATAGTAGTCAGGGGGGAGGGGGGCAAGAAAGGGTTTTCTCGCCACCTCATTAACAGGCTTCATTTACATGAGTGCACCCCAGAATGAAGGGTCCTCCTTCAAGGGCAGGGTGCTGCTCCCCAGAGGCGTGCGGAGAAATCTCACTGGCACCGAACATCTTTTATCTTGATGGCCGAGTTTCATGTTCAGATGCCATAAGAAAACAACACCCCTCGGGGAAGCTTCTGGATTTGCACCCTGGAGGTGCGACATCCTCACCTGCCTGATACTGGGACGTTAACCCCCGGCCAGAGGGGCTTGGGATCCCTCGCCAAAGGACGGCGCTCATTCTGAGCCCTTTCTGCGCCCGTGGGTCTCCTGAAATCCCTGCGGAAGGGCAGCAGCTGCATCGCAAACCCTTCCGCCTCGCCGGCTGCGGCCCCCAGGCGGGGGAACCAATGTGTGTGGAGCTGGACATGGAGAGGCGGGGGCGGAGGCGCCAGGGGAAGGGGCTGTAAGGGGCGTCCTTCGTCGCGTTAGGCAGTGATGCGACGAAAAGCCACATTTAGGGTCCACTTATTAGCCACCGTGTCTTTTGTACCGCGGGTCCTTCCCGTCTGTGCCTTCCGCGTCCCCAGATCCGCGCCCCAGACGCAGCCCGACCGCCTGGCAGCCCCGGGGAGCATGGACGTGCGGGCAGGTCCGGGAGGGGCTTGGAGGGCGCCGGGAGCGGGGTCGCACCCCGGGCCCGCGGGAGCAGGTGGCGGGAGGAGCAGGCCGGGTGCCCACGCTCTGCGCCCTGGCATCTAGCCCTGCGGCCGCTTACCTCCAAGACGCAGCGACTGCACCGGCGGCGCCTCCGCAACTCGGCCGCGGGGGACCCGGTGCCCGGCGTGCACTCGCGCCGCCCCCGGCCCGGCCCGGCCCCCGGTCCTCCTCGCGCGCTCTTCGGCGCCCCCCCCTCCGGCCCCGCCCCGCCCGGGGACTCGCGGGGCGCACAGAGGGCTGCCTGAGCGCCGCCCCTGCCTTACAAAGCCGGCTCTGCGCAGCCCGGTGGGAACGGGTGGACGAGCGCGGCGGCACCGGGAGGATGAACGGGCGAGCGGACAGGCATTGCGGGTGTTGCGCCCGGGGCGCTGGCCTGTCCGCGGAGACTCTCGCGCCGACAAAGGGCGCAGGTCGGGGTTGGGGATTGGGGCGCCTCGAGTTTGGGAGGCAGCGTGAGCGTGCGGCGAGCGCCTAGCGGGCCCGGGAGCTGGGGCTGGGCCCGAGGTGGGCGGCATGTCCGTCCCGGCACCGGACACCGGGCGCACTGGACAGCCTTCCCCGCGGACGCGCAGTGGGTGCCCCTACCCGGCCCTCTCCCCAGTTTGAGGCCTTCCTGCTTCCCGCGCTTGGCCTGGGCCTCCCCGGGTTCCCTGGGGCGCACCTGCTGCCCCTTCCCCCAGGCCGGCCCTGCAGTGGGACACGCGAGTTCGGAAGCAGGGCGGGCTGCTTAGCTAAGGTCTGGGCCCCGTTCAGGCTGAGTGCTGGGGCTTGCGAGCAGGGGTTCTTCTGTCTGCCCTCCAGGAGTCTGGAGGGAGGAGGTCTCCTGAGGCTGTTGAGAGGCCAGTCTGGGGTGGAAGGGGGAGGTGGCCTGTAGGTTGCTTCCAGCTTCACTGCTGTGGTTCCACTGGAGCAGGTCAAGAAACCCCTGCCCACCCCACACTCTGACCTCCCCACCTGGCTGTGGACCCACCTGCATGAACACACCCCATGCTCTGACCTCTCCACCTGGCTGCAGGCTGCCCGCCCCTCAATAAACACGCTCCGGGCTCTGACCCCTCCTGGCTGTGGACTGCAACCCCCCACCCACCATGAACACCCTTCTGGGCTCTGATGGTCTGAGCATTTCATACAAGAGGAGAGTCTCAGGTGAGGGCTGCCTTCAGGCTTCACCTGGGGTTCCAGTCGGGTTGGGGAGTCCAGCAAAGGACTGTGTGTTTATTGGGGGATGGGGGTGTCTGCAGCCAGGACGGGAGGTCAGAGCTTGGGGTGTGTTCACCAGGGTGGGCCCACAGCCAGGAGGGGAGGTCAGGGGGAAAGGGCAGTGGTACAAGAGTGCTAGCCCACAGGGAAGGGGTGGTTGTCCATGGGCGGCTGGGGGCAGGCAGGCCATTGGTGGCTCAGCCCCTCCCAAAGCCCATGGGGGTCTCGGGCCCCATGCTTCCTGTCAAGCCCCCTGTTCTACTTTTGCTCAAAACTGGCTGAAGGGGGGCGCTTCTGTCTAATCTCGTTCCCCTGAAAGTCGCACTCTCTGGAGACCAGGCAAGTCTGAACATTCCAGTGGGAAGGCAGGAAGTCCTCCAGGGCTCAGGACTGTTTCTTGGAGGCTCAAGCTGGGCTGCGGCCTCTCCCGTCCCACGCAGCCCAGGCTCCGCAGCCTGGCAATTGTTATTAACAATGCAAATGAGGTCATGAAAATATTACTCATTATCATGCTCCCATTGCCATACTACCCAAAGGTGACTGTTCTGCCCACTTCTCAGGACCTCCCACACGAGCACTCTCATCTTGCTGCTGGTAGTATTGCCGCAAGCCATGAGAGCCAGGATCCAGAATCAGAAGACGGTGGGATGGGTCCCTGGGAAGCCGAGGTGGGGCATGGGAGACCGGGCAGCCTGGCACACCTGCCCGACAGGGAGGGAGGCAACCTTGCCTTCCATGCGGCCTGGCGTTCCGTCTCTGGACCCGATGGTGGTGGGAGCTGGGCTGCTGTGCGCTGGGTCCCAAAGCTGTGATGAAAGCTGGGGTGCACAGGGTACTGCTCAGGCCTCTATAAAGCCACCAGAAATAGTGGACGGGGTCTCACCAGGCTGGGAAGTCCCCTCCACAATGGCAGTGCATGTTGCACTCTGGCTCAGGAGCCAGAGGCCTGCAGCTGGGGCTGCCACTGCACCCCGGGCAACTGGGCCACAGAGGAGACCCTGAGGACCTCCCTCTGCCCCTCTGGGCCTGGCTTGAGGAAGGAAACGTCCTTTCACAGTGACCAGCATAGCAGCAGGTCTGGGGACCTCCATATCGGAGTGGGTGTTGTGGTCAGGGCCAGCCTTGTGCAGGACCCAATCATAACGACAACATGGGCTTTGTTTAAAGATTAAGAACTTCCAGGTGGTGACAGCAGAGCATTAGACAGAGTGAGGGGCCCTCCTGATGGGGTCCTGGGTGCCCAGTTCAATCACCATCAGGGGTTCCCAAGACTCAGGAGGGGTTGAGTACTTGACCCAAGGATGCACAGCTGACGTGGGGCAGGGCTGGTGCCGCAGCCAGTGTGTGCTTCAAACACTTGTTTGATCCTCCTGGGACACCTGCTTTTTTGGCTCTTGGATTTATCCCTGCAGTCATAAACTGGGCTTACCGTCCTATTTGAAAAGTGTATACATTCCTCATGGTTTAAGATGATTTCCTTATTTTTTTCCTAATAAAGTTTTCAGGACCTGGGGTGTATTACTAACTCTGCCATGAGAACATCTTGGGAGGTGCCAGCCGCCAAGCAGGGGAGCCATTGCAGCACTCCTGGGGGCAGGGCCCTGATCCCGTGCTCCTTGCCTGCCTCTGGCCACCCAAGCATGGGGTATCATCCCTGGCAGCAGAGCAGGGTCTCCGACCACAGTGACCCTGAGGTTTCCCCAGGGCCTGGCGGCTGCCATTGCTGCACTCACAGGTGGGGCATGATGTCCCGTGTGCCCACCCGAGGCAGCCTGACTGTGGCTTTTCCCTCCCCGACGTCACGATGCCATGGGCATATGGTGACTGCACAGGTGCGCTTGTGTTTTCTGACTGTGCTGCCATCTGCTTGTTCGGCACCCGAGTGCTCCGGCTCCAGGGAGGGATGGTGCTGCCCAGTGGAGTCATGACGGGGAGTCCTTACAAAGTGCAGAGTCTGAGGCACGTGTGGACAAGGAGCCTGTCTAGTCCCTTCGAGAGGACGTGGAGTGTGTCAACAAGTTATAAAGTTATAAAAATTGAAACCCAATTTAACATCTCAAAATCAGTCCATTCTGAGAAGGGTCTTCTGTGAGGGTCTGTGCACAAGCTGTCAGAAGACAGTTCATGCGGAGAAGCCCTGGAGGGGGCTCCAGGTGGCAAACGAGTCACTTGCCATCTCCAAAACAGTCTCACCCTGCAGAAAGGATCCTGGGCACAGGCTCCTGGGGAGCCCACATCAGGGGTCAGCTCCTACATGGCAGCAAAATCCGCCCTTTAGGACATGCCCATCTTTACCAAATTAACTTAGGCTGACATTCTCTCCTGCCACGGTGCACGATCCCAGTTTGATGAAGGCAGCAGCTACCGTGCCCTCAGAACCTCTCCCTATGTCATCTGAAAAGCCATAGCTCTCAGGAAGTGCCACCCCTCCAACCTGCTATTCCCCGGGGCTGAGGCCCAATGCCCGGGCTGCTAGGTCTGGCTCGTGGCACCCTGGGTCCAGGTGCTCCTCCACCACCTGATGACACAACAGCAACCCGAGCCTTTTTAGGCTCAGTCAGTCCCTCTCCCATGACTACATGTCCTGGATTTGCAATGAAAATGGACCTCCACGAAGCAACATCTTATGCACATCACACTGTCATGTGACTTCTGTCTCCAGGCAATGGAGTGATAGGATCAGATTCCCCTCTAACGTGAAATGACCCCAAACTTCAGCAACTATGTGAAGCAATGGTTTGCAAGATACTGAACATCAGGCAACAGAGGATAGTGACTCTTGAGTGATGGGAAACCACCCCTGATTGCCTGGATGTCCAAGCATGGTGCAGGGAGGGCAGCTGGGCAGAGCCTGACCGTCTGTGGGTCAGGAGACCAAAGTGGATAGAACTCACAAAACAGGGTGTAACAGGAGAGCCGCCAGAGGACCCAGAGATCTGAGGACCCTCAAGTACGCGGCCGAGGACTAGTCAGCTCATGCAGGCGTGGAAACCAGCTGCTGGAAAAGAGCCCCTGGGAGCAGCACCTGTACTAGCTGATGGGAAGACCTCACATTCATGGGGTGCCAGGCTGTGCATGGAAGTGCCCTTGCAGTGGGGAGTGAGTGGCCCCCATCTGAGCACTGCCCAGGTCCCGCCTACAAATCTGAGCCTCAAGGCACAGAGATCAAACAGTTTTTATATAACTGCATCTCAGAATAAACTTCAAGACTATTAATAAGAAATACCCAGTGCCTAAAACGATGAACTTAGTGATTCTGGCATTCAATTAGAACTATTGGTGCACAAAGCAGGAAAATGAGACCCATACTGAGAAGATACCAAGTGATACTGACCCAGACCTGACACACAGGCATGAGAACAGTCTTCATCCAGGCCCACATGTCCCAAAAGTGGAGATGTGGGAGATATAACACCACTCCAGATTCGATCTGCCACGTGTGAGATGAGAAATATGCTGGTCAGAAGTAATGGCAGATTGGACACTGAAGCATAGGGATACCAGTTATCCAGACTGAAACAGTGAGAAAAGAGAGCTAAAAGGCAAAACCATATCATGGGTGACTGGTAGGACTTCAAGCACCTAATCCACATTCAACTGGGGTCCTTGAAGAAGAGGAGAAAATACCGGGAGTGCAGAAAAAATGTTAGAAGAAATAATGGCCAGAATGTTTCCAAACTTGACATAAACTATAAACCTACAGCTTCAGAAAGCCCAATGGACAACAAGTACTAGAGCCACGAAGAAAACCCGACATGGCACACAATCTGATCCTCAGCTCTGTCCCGGCCCGCGGGACATCAAGGAAGACCTGGAGAGGGGGAGTGGGAATTCTAATAGGGAACAAGAGACACAAAGAATAGAGACAAGACAATTTCCTGATCAAGTCTCAACTTTATTAGGCAGGGCTACAGTATTTATAGGCAGAATTAGTCCTGCCCTAGTGTCCATGGTAACACTGACGTCAGGGCATCAGCTGATTTCTCAGAAATGCTACACTGAAGAACATGAAACTTAACTCAGAATACAAAACTTAACTCATGGCCAAGAGGAAATGACGTAGCAATCAAACAAAGATAATCTGTGTAGCTGTTAGGCTGCCACAACGTAAGATGGAGTTACTATGGCTGCTGCATATCCGGCTCCCCACAGGTCCCCCTTCTTAATTTTATTTTATGGACTAGGGAGACAGTGCAGAGTGCGCCTGTCTTAGGTTGATATAGCACAGGAAGGCCCTTACCCGTCATTGGTACACAGACAGCAATGGTCTGTGCCCTGTCTTAGGTTGGTACTTTCCTTGCCATTCTTACCCATCTTTGACTGTCCAATCTGCTTTATATTAGTGGGGTTTATGCATAGCCATATATAGGTCTCTTTCTCTTTCATCATTCTCTAGCTGTTGGTAGTGCACTTGGATTTCACAAATCTTGATAGATTCCACTTGGTGCCTAATGAACTGCAGGAGTTTGTTGATAAGGCATGGGGCTATCAGCAAAATTATAATGAATAAGATACCATAGATAATGATTGGACTAAGTAGTTGAAAAAATGAACATGTAGAAGGGAGCCAGGATGTTATGGCTGCCACAATATTATCCGCCACCTGTTGAGCATCAGGATCAAAATGCGCTTGCTGGAACGCCAACACCAAAGAATGTAATTTTCTAACATTTATAGTATCATTGTTATTATGGAATATCTAGTAAATGGGCATGCACCTTTTCCATGGATATTGAGACTGATTGTAAGGCATTTTTTTGTCACACATATATCTCCATAACTGCCATGACAGTGTAGTTTCATAGACATTTTCACCATCTGAATTTGGTCACCTAGATATAACACAGTTTGCTCTAGCGCTTGTAATTTTTTCTCTATCTTTGTGTCAATAGCTTCTTGCAGGTCTAGAGCTTCAGATACATTTGCTTCTAAAGAATTTACAAAAGTGGCCTCTTGAGCTTCAGTGGTTAGTACTACAGCAGTGAATATAGCAGAGGTTAATATGCTAAGAAAAGCGAGAATGCCAACAAGAACAAGCCCTAGTGCCTGTTTTCCTCGGTGCTGTAGCTGATATTTCAGCTTTTGTAATGCACATGTGCTTGCATCGGGACACCAGGGGGATGAAACATTCATCGGGTACCAAATATAGGAAGGGCTTTGCACTATTAGAATAGTATCATTTCCCCAAACTCCACTGACACAAGAAGATATTGTACAACCCTCACAAGTTATATTCCATATAGTGTCATTGGCCTTTTCCAGTGTCAGCGGTCCTTTGATGAACGCGTAGGGAGGGTTTACGCATGCTGCTACTGTAGAAGTGTTGGTATTTAGGTTATAGTCTTTGCCTTGAAGAAACGTAATGCCACCACTGGCTGCACTGATCTTCTACAGATATGTTTGTGGGTGTCCCTTTTTTGATGTCTACATCCCTGCAGAAACTTTATGACCCATTTTCCAAGTTGAATTTCCACGCTGTTTTCCTCCACTGAAATCTAAGAAATCAGTTCAGTCGGACAGCGGCCTTTCAATGCAATGTTCTCAAGGTATAGAGTCATTCATTGGGAGTGGCGCTCGATCACACAAACGCCATCCTTCTGGTACGATCATGTTGGTTATGTTACATGTTTTGTTGGAGGGGTAAGGAATGGTAATTATACCCATGTCTTCAGCGAAAAACACTGTGGTGGTGAAATTGCTGACGCAAGGCTTTAGCTGCTCCTTTCCAGTAAGGCAGATGGGTGTGCCATGAGACTGGGTTGTCAAATTCAGTTTCTTGGTATCATACGTGGGAGTACCAATTTCGGGATATCCGAGTCGCCTGGTGTCATTTACAAACACAACAACTTCAGGTCCTTCCCATTTTGCAGGGCGTAGAATAGGTGGATCAGGTACAAAAGCCCAATAGGTTGTTTTTGATACTGGGAGTGGCTTGCCATGTGTACTGCAAAATCTCGTCAGCAGAAAGAGTGTGAGGAGGATATGCTCCATTGCTTCTTTTGAAATCCTGTAAGAGGGCAAAAAAAAAGCGACTCTCAGGGCATTGGTGTCTCCCTGGAGGAATTACTATTAACTTGCCTTATCATTTTCTCAGGGAGCCATCTGGCGGCATTATGTTTTTGCAAGAAGACACAGACAGAGCCTCATCCCCAGATCAATACTGGGCCGGGTTCATGCCATTGATTGTCCAGTGGATCTTTCCAGAGTACTGATGCAAAGTCTTGTTTGGTATTAGAATGCCAGAAACGATCAGCGGCAGAATGCCCACTATCATCCAGATTTAAAAAATTTAAAATGAAGAGAGCATGAGCAAGGATGTTTCTAGGGGACCCCTTTACAGGATACCATTCCCCCTTTTTAATTTTATTTATGGTATTTTTAAGGGTAAAATGAGATCTCTCAACAATTCTTTGTCTCTGTGGATTATAAGGAATACTAACGACATGATTGATGTTTAGCTGTTTACAAAAAAAGGCTTGAAAGTTTTTACCTGTGTATTTAGGCCCATTATCTGTTTTTAGTATCTTGGGGATTTTTATATGAGCAAAAGCTTGAAGACAATGCTCAATAGCATGCTTGCTTGTTTCTTCAGATTGTAAAGAAGCCATAATATAACTTGAGCAAGTATTAACATTTACATGTATATACTTTGTTTTTTTTTTTAAATCATTAAAATGAGTGATATCCATTTGCTATATATGATTAGGTATCAAGCCTCGTGGGTTTATTTCCAAATGTGGAACAGGTAACAAATGACTACATTTTGTACATTGCTTTACAATTATTTGGGCTTGCTCTCTAGTTATTTTATGTTTTAATTGTAAGGTAGTGCTATTTAGATGGAATTTATTATGATTAAGTTGAGCTTGTTGAATAGGTGTGGTTGCCAAAGCAGGAAAAATAAGTGCTTTGTTTATGCAATTATTTTTTTGAGATACAGGTTTAGGCAAGCCAGTATGAGCGCGTATATGGCCAACATAAAAGGGGTGTGTCTTCTGAAGAATAATATGTTATAGCTGATGAAATAACTGTTTTGCTTTGGTGCAAGCACTAATTTGACTAGCAGTTTTTAATAATGGTAGAGAGTTAGCTGTGTATGCACTATTTGTATACAAATTGAATGCTTGAGAAAAGTGTTAAAAAACTGCAAGAACTGTTACTAATTTAGTTAATTGTGCTGACAGACTAGGGACATTAAAAGTCACTGGTTCAGTGACATATATTTTGTCTTTCTTTTGGAAGTTTTATTAGTAAATATTGTTACAGCATTTTCTAAAGGCTGAAATTTGGTAACTTTAGGAAACACAACTTCATGCTTTTGTAAGAAATTTATTAATTTATTTGTGGGATAGTGATTATTTATAATCTCAAGAAAGCCTACTTGCAAGAGAAGTTAATTAGAATTATTTTCATTCACTAATCCTTTTGACTTTTATTAAAAGGTTGAATAATGTGGTCAGGTTTTATGCTTAAATAAGTGACTATTTGATTTCGTTCTATTATAATTAATTTAGCTATAGCATTATAATAAGGAGTAATAACTTTAGATGGACTAGAAGATAAGTGAACTTATATGATTGGGTGTTTTTGCCATAACAACTCTGTAGGCATAACTTTTGTGGCAAATATAAGTAAATATAACGTGCTATTAGGATTAAAATAAGTAATAAACTGTTTTTGGATGGCACGCTCAACAATTTTTAAAGTTTTTTGAGCCTTAGGAGTTAATTTTTGAGAAGAAAGAGGAGCAGGATTTTTCTTCAAAATATCAAACAAAGGTTTTAACTTTCTAGTAGTTAACTTTAAATATGGACGCAGCTTATTAATATTTCTTAATAATTTTTGAAAGTCATTAAGTGTTTTAAGACTATTAACACGAATTTGAATTTTTTGCTGGCTAATAGTTTGTGGGAACAACTTGAACTCCAAATAATCATAAGGTTTTAAGGTTTGGACTTTTTTAGGAGCAAGTTGCAGCCTAAATTTTTGCAGTTGTTCCTTTAAATGACTAAAACATTGCAACACTTTTTGGGCTTTTTGACCAGCTAATAAAATATTATCCATGTAATGTATAATATACATTTGAGGCCAAGAATTTCTGATAGGTAATAAGGCTGAAGCAACAAACTTTTGACATAAAATAGGACTATTGGCCATTCTTTGTGGGAGTACTCGCCAATGATATATTTTCATAGGCTCTTTAAAATTAATAGAAGGTACACTGAATGCAAATCTTTGACAGTTTTTAGGATGTAAGAGAATAGTAAAAAGCAACTTTTTAAATTTAAAATTAGTTTATAAAATTCTTTTGGGATAGCAGCTGAGGAGGGCAGTCCACCACTAAGACATTTTGAGGTTTTTGCACTTGCTAGGAAGTGACCTTCTTTACTCACCTGGTAAGGCTGCTGGGAATCTTGTAAGCAAGGTACTAGGACAGATTTTTTAAGGGGCCTTGTTGGCTCCATGAAGTCAACTTTAGTTTTTTAAAGCTGTCCGTTAACATGAGTTTACACATGTGTTTTGTGGGAATAGCATTTTAGTTAAAACCGTGGTAATATAATTAGTGTTTTTAATTGGTCTTTTTACAAGGAAAGCAGATTCTTATTGAACTTATGCAAACAAACATACTGCTATGAAATATAAAAATAGTTACTGAGAGCAACACAGAGCATCTAGCAACAAAGTTTGGCATTATTCTCTTTGACAGTGCTTTCCAGGTAATTAAGCAAGTGATTATATATCGATAAATAAGCTGAATTAGCCACATACTTTCTCTAATGAAGAGAAAATTTCTCTGATATTTTCCAGGGGCCCTCTGGAAAATATCAGAGTTACTTACAGGTAAAAGTACCCCTTTTTTGAATTTGATTTTGGAAAGTTGTCAGAAGAGTTTCTTTGGTACTTGCTTAAATAGGATTATAGGTATTTAATTAGAATGACAATAAAAAAGGCTTAAATGCAAATACAGGTTACTTAGTTGTTAACAACACTTGGCTTACAGTCTTTCTAATATGAAGATTTCACTTTCTTAAATACTCAGAGAACTTACTGAGACTTTAAGCATGAGAAACTGCTTTGATAAGAACAATTAAAAAATTCTTTGCAATTTGTCAACATTAAGAGCAGGCTAATAGTCTAAGACAACTTTGTCTTTTAACTGAAAACAAAACTCTAATCTTGCTGTGCACTTGATATTGAGACTCATTTGCTTTAATTTCACATAGCATGACTGTATCAACTTTCACAAACTTTTTACAACTTTCTTTTTACATTCACTGTTCTCTCTCTTTAAATAAACACTTGTACTTTAGAAGTTACTTTCTTTTACTCTCAAAAAAATGAATTTCTATTCTTTATACCTTTTTTATTAAACACACATCTTTTCTAGCAAGCAGAGATGTCTCCTTTATTATATTAAGTAGTTTTAATTAGAACTTAAAAACATTAGGTACTTTAACCTTCAATGAACACTGAAAAATAGGCTGTTGTAAACTGTGACACCAGCATTCCTCAGATTGATACATTTATGAACACTTTTTATCATTTCTGGAGAGGTGCCTTACAGCACAATTTTTGCTGAGCACAAAACATTTTTATATAACTTAGCAAAACTCTAAGAATTTTGGTTACCACAAAAATTCTCAGGCTGTTTGCAGATATACACACTGTAACACTCTATAACACACAATTATTAAGATGTTCACTTGCTATACTTAGTTTATTCAGAACTATGCTAGATTACTCATGAAACTTTTACTGAACATTACACAGAGTTAAGCTTAAGCAATTTTCTTGAAGGATTTAACAGATAACATCAATTGAAATGACTTTAGGTAAACAGGAAGCTGATAACTATAGGGACATGTCCATTTTGGTTTAACTTAAATTAGCATTAATGCTTATTGATACCATCCGGAGGCAGAAAAACATTTTTTTTTACTGGACACATAAACATACAGATTGAGATGCAATGACTACAATTAGCAACACTTTTCATAAAAGAACACATACTTAGATAAACTAATACAAAAATACCGGGGGCGGCGGGCTTCTAGGCCATCCCGCCCCCCCCTACTCTTTTCTACTTTCTTTTATCTATTGTTCCCTCTTGCAGGAACCAAGGACAGAGCTTTTGTAAAGACTGAAAAAATTGAATTAAACGTTTTCTTTTAACCTTTACTCCTCGTGCCTTTAAAGCTTCCTTTAAACTATTAACAAAAGCTTCTCTACTACTTAATCCTTGTCCCGTATCACAGATCACTTACCGGACTCTTTCGTCTGGGCAGGTTCCCCCGACGCAGTCGCTAATTTTATTTTACTCATTTTACTCTTTTGGGCCCTTCTCCGATCTGTGTTCCTCACTGGATCCCCCGTGCTCGAGCCCCACGTTGGGCGCCACTTGTCCCGGCCCGCGGGACATCAACGAAGACCTGGAGAGGGGGAGTGGGAATTCTAATAGGGAACAAGAGACACAAAGAATGGAGACAAGACAATTTCCTGATCAAGTCTCAACTTTATTAGGCAGGGCTACAGTATTTATAGGCACTATTAGTCCTCCCCTAGTGTCCATGGTAACACTGACGTCAGGGCATCAGCTGATTTCTCAGAAATGCTACACTGAAGAACATGAAACTTAACTCAGAATACAAAACTTAACTCATGGCCAAGAGGAAATGACGTAGCAATCAAACAAAGATAATCTGTGTAGCTGTTAGGCTGCCACAACGTAAGATGGAGTTACTATGGCTGTTGCATATCCGGCTCCCCATACAGCTCCAGTGACAGACAGGAAACCTCAGCAGCCAGGGAGGCCGCAGAGGGGGATGGAGACAATGCCGGGTGGTCCTGCACACCCACAATGCGATGCTTGCTCAGGCTGGCGCAGGCTCTGAGCAGGGAGGAATCCCTGCTTGCCAGAGAACACACATTTCTTAAAAAACAGTCGGGCGTCCTGCAGATATCCCATAAACCAGGCTTGTTAATAACGTTGTCCAAATCCATATTTTTACTCTTTAAAATCTGGTGCCCTGACAGCAATTGAGAGTTGTGTTGGACATGCTCACCAATGATGCATTTCTCTGTTGTTCCCTGTGGGTTCTGTTATTGTTCCCTTTACACATTTTCTTATTTATATCATCATAAGTCCTGTTGGTGTAGGTTTGTTGGTGGTAAACTTCATTTTTATTCATTTAAAAGTGTGCTTTTTAATCTTTTCCCTAAATACAGTGTTTCTGGGTCCATGACTCTGGGCTAACAGCTGTTTTCTGTTGCATTTTGTAGATAGTATTTCCCTGTGTTATATTGTTCCCATCCAGAAGTCTGTGACTAACTTCTGTTCCTCTGCATTCTATCTGTTGTTTCTTTCTGCTGTTTTTAAAATCAAATTGTCTTTGATATCTGTCTTTCTTTACAAGATGTCTGGGTGTGGATTTTGATTTATGCAGCTTGTTGTAAATGAGGCCTCCTGCACCTAGGGTTCATGTCTTGGTTAGTTGTGGGAAACCCTAACAATATCCCCTATGACACCTCCCTTCTTACTCTCCCTGGACCCTTGTCTTCCTGGACTCCAGTTGGACATGGCTGAGATCTCATCCCTCCTCCACTTTGTCAAACTTCCTATCACACTGTCCCTCTCAGTCCCTCTGCTGCATCTGCATTTGGAGTAATTTCTTCAGATTATTTTCCAGTTTAATGATCCCCTCTTCAGCTATGTTTAATTTGATATCAATTTACCTAAGTTTTTAACAAATATATTTTTTACTTCTAGAAATTCTATTTGGATCTTTACATGTCTTCCTGGTTGTTTAGGAAATCCTGTTGTTGGCTATTTTGGTGACTCTATCTCATATATATTTAAATATTTCCTGCATCCTATTTAATACTGTGTATTTCTAATTCCAAATTTGAAGTTTTGGGGGTCTAAATCCAGTTTTTATTGTTTCTGCTAACTCTCATGATGGTTTTCTTTGTGATCTTTGATTATGAGCTTATTTTGATTTACCTTAAACTCTAAAAAATTTATGGTTTCATTTAGGCCACTTCAGTTTATTTCTTGCAGAGTCCCTGCATTTGTCCTGGGATCTTGCACCCAGCTCTGCTCTTTGCTTTGGGCTCAAGCTCTGCTTCCAAGAAGCCATCCCACATCCTGTGTGCTTACCACTGTCCCTGAGCATTCTTCCTTTCTCCAGTTTCTTAAGGATTTGCTAACTTTCTATAAATCCAGGATGCAATAAAATTATATTTTTATGCAGCACTAATTGTTTTCTGGTGGAAGCTCACCATGTAGCCTAGAACCCTCTCTGCCTGTCTCAGTCCAGGTCTTATTCCATGTTCATGACTCATGTGGCCAGCTCAGTGCCCGGCATGTAGCACATGTCCTTCCTTTTGTCAAAACTTTTGGCCACCCTGCCCTGAACCAGTTCTCTGAGAAATCTTCTGGTTTATGAGTTTGGGTGTGAGACAGAGAGCACCTTTTCTCTAATAGCCAGAAGCTCATCTTCTCTTGAAGGTTGAGGTCAGGTGAGCAACCAGGGTTCCTCAGGCCTGCAGTGACTTGGAGGCTGTCATGTCGTGAGGCCAGGGCAGCCACCGTGTGGGTTCCACAATCCAGTTCCAAGTTACTGGGGAGGCAGTAGTTCCAGAGGGAGGATCTGGGTGCACCAGGCCTGGAGGTCTGGGGGCAGGTGCCCAGAGGGACTGTCCCATCCAGGACGGAGGGTGGCTCTAGGCTTCCCGCTGGGTAGGAGGGTGTGGCAGCTTCTTGAAGTCATGGCTCAGTGTCAGTGGGGATGCTGGGTGGGATGGGGCCGGTGGGGGAAGCCCCTGCAGGAGGGCTGGCTCACCCTGGAGAGGCCCCTAGGGTGTGTGGGGTCTCCTGAGGGAGAACATGTCCTGTCAAGAAGAAGAGGTGGAAATGGTCTTGGAGATCTAGGAAGGGATTGGGAGAAGGGTGGGTGAGGACGGGGAGGGAAGGTGGTACAGTGGGGAGCAAGAATGGCAGTGGTAACAGGTGGGCTTCCTCATGTGGTGTGAGCTGACACACGTGGTCACCCAAGTGGTCTGCACAGGTGTACCTGGACGGAAAGACAGTGTGGGAAGTCCTCTGGGAAGGGACCATGTCATCTTATGGCTCCTGGAGAGGGACAGAGGCTGGGAAGGTTCAGGACTTGCCCTAGGACACACCTCCTCCAGGAAGCTCTCTGAGGTGTGCAGGGCAGGGCAACCTGTAGGGCTGGGGCAGCGGCAGTTTGCTCCCAGATGTAGCGTGGGCCACAGAGGTGGCTGTGTGCAGAGGGTCCGATTCAGGCTCAGCCTTGGCCAACCTGGGAGGTGGGGAGTGATGGCAGAAGGTGGAGCCCCCCTCCCACCTGGGCACAGGTTGATAGCCGGTCTCCAGACCCAGGCCCCATTCACACGGGACTTCAGAGCCCTGTGCCCAGCAGCTTGGGGTGGGGTGGAGAGGGGTCCCACAGTGATACTCTGCCAGTCCTCCATTGAAAAGGCCACCCAAAAGCCAAGAGTTTAAAATTTACCAAGACTGAGTTCAAGATGATTGACATTAAAAGTAATCTTTATTATTTCCTATAAAACTTCCTAAGGAATTCTGAAGCATTTCCTTAATGGCCACTTAAATTCACATAGTTAACAACATCACTAATCAACCAAAGCGAGGACATCACATCAAGTCTGTTTTGAATCTGCTTTCCTCCTGGAGTAACAAACATTGCTTAGAAAACGAATGTCCCATTACAATGTGGCTTCCAAACTGAGTAAAATGCAGAGTCCACTAAGGTCCCACATTGCAGAAATGGGAGCAGCTTTGGCTCCCTCCTCACTTGTCCTCTGCAGAGAGTGAGAGGCCACCTGGTCACATTGCCACACTCCTCCAAGGCTGGGGTCTGTGCAGGGAGTGGGTGTCCGGAGACCTCAAGATGCCCAGGCTCCTACTATTTACAATAGCCAAGAAATGGAAGCAACCTAAGTGTCCATCAGTAGATGAATGGATAAAGAAGATGTGGTATATATACACAGTGGAATATTATTCAGTCATAAAAAGAAAACAAATCCTATCATTTGCAACAACATGGATGGAGCTAGAGAGTATTATGCTCAGTGAAATAAGCCAGGTGGAGAAAGACAGGTACCAAATGATTTCACTCATCTGTGGAGCATAAGAACAAAGCAAAACTGAAGGAACGAAACAGTAGCAGACTCACAGAACCCAAGAATGGGCTAATAGTTACCAAAAGGAAAGGGACTGGGGAGGACGGGTGGGAAGGGAGGGACAAGGGGGAATAAGGGGCATTACGATTAGCAGATGTAATGTTGGGGGGGCACGGGGAGGGCTGTACAACTGACAGAAGACAAGTAGTGACTCTATAGCATCTTACTACACTGATGGACAATGACTATAATGGGGTATGTGGTGGGGACTTGATAATGGGAGGAATCAAGTAACCACAATGTTGCTCGTGTAATTGTATATTAATGATACCAAAAAAAAAAACCCGATGCTCAGGCTCCTAAATGGCCAGCAAGCCCTCCCAGAGCCCTGAATCGCTTGGCATCATGATCACTGTGACTGTGGAGGAGCACCTGCTCCAGGCTCAGTGGGCTCCCTGAAGGGGCAGCTGTGCACCCTGTGGAGGACGGGGCACAGGGTGAATCTGGGCTCTCCCTAAGCTGGATGGACAGGCCCACCCACAGCCACCCCAGGCATGGGGTCTGGAGGTTGGTTATGCAGGAGACAGCACAGCTCCTGGGAGGTGCGCCCCTGTGCCTGCTTGTGGCCACATGGATGGTGGCCACCATGCTCAGGGCCTGCTGGGTCCCTGGGCCGGTGTCCTGGCAGCTGCAGTCCAGCGAGTCCTGGAGCAAGAGGTGTTTCAGGGCCAACTCGCCAGTCAAGACCTCAGAGGCACTGGTCTCCCGGCTTGGACACACAGCCTGCATGGGCCCCTTGGCTCCTGCAGAGAAAAATCACCGTGAGCATCTGCCCAGCCCTGGCACCCCGGCCAGTGCCCGGCCTGCGCACAGTGACCGAGGCGAGGTGCCACCGACCCTGTGGCCCTGCCCTCCTGTGGGTTCCTGGGGAGCATCTGGGTCTAAAAACAGCCCAGTGCCACTGGGTCTTGGGGAGAAACCTCCTCCCCAGCAAGGCTTCCCTGGCACGTCCCCAGCCATGGGCATGGGCTGCCAGAGCTTGGGGATGAATGTGTCCCTGAGGGTTAGTTTCTGTTCTTTCTGTCAAGGTGTCAGGTTTGCAGATGCAGATAAGCATTCACATACATTTAAAGAGTAAGAGAGACTGGCAGTCCAGTCTCCAATTTTTGGTGTGACTTTTCACATCTTAATGGCATCTTTTTTTAATATATATAATTAATTTTTGTATCATTAATCTACAATTATATGTGCAATATTATGGACATTAAACTACCCCCTTCACCAGGTCCCCCCCACCAACCCCATTACAGTCACTGTCCATCAGCATAGTGAGATGCTATAGAATCACTACTTGTCTTCTCTGAGTTGTACAGCCCTCCCCATGCCCCCCCAACATTATGTCTGCTAATCGTAATGCCCCTTTTCCCCCTTGTCCCTCCCTTCCCACCCACCCTCCTCAGTTCCTTTCCCTTTGGTAACTATTGGTCCATTCTTGGGTTAAGTTTGCTGCTGTTTTGTTCCTTCAGTTTTTTTCTTTGTTCTTATACTCCACATATGAGTGAAATCATCTGATACTTGTCTTTTTCGGCTTGGCTTGTTTCACTGAGCATAATACCCTCTAGCTCCATCCATGTTGTTGCAAATGGTAGGATTTGTTTTCTTCTTATGGCTGAATAATATTCCATTGTGTATATGTCTCACATCTTCTTTATCCATTCATCTACTGATGGACACTTAGGTTGCTTCCATTTCTTGGCTATTGTAAATAGTGTTGCGATAAACATAGGGGTGCATATGTCTTTTTCAAACTGGGCTGCTGCATTCTTAGGGTAAAGTCCTAGGAGTGGGATTCCTGGGTCAAATGGTATTTCTATTTTGAGTTTTTTGAGGAACCTCCATACTGCTTCCCACAGTGATTGAACTAATTTGCATTCCCACCAGCAGTGTAGGAGGGTTCCCTTTTCTCCACATCCTCGCCAACATTTGTTGTTGTTTGTGTTTCGGATGTTGGTCATCCTCACTGGTGTGAGGTGATATCTCATTATGGTTTTAATATGCATTTCTCTGATGACTAGTGATGTGAAGCTTCTTTTCATGTGCCTGTTGGCCATCTGAATTTCTTCTTTAGAGAAGTGTCTATTCATGTCCTCTGCCCATTTCTTAATTGGATTTTTGCTTTTTGTTTGTTGAGGTGCGTGAGTTCTTTATATATTTTGGATGTCAACCCCTTATTGGATACGTCATTTATGAATATATTCTCCCATACTGTAGGATCTCTTTTTGTTCTTCTGATGGTGTCCTTTGCTGTACAGAAGCTTTTCAGCTTGATATAGTCCCACTTCTTCATTTTTGCTTTTGTTTCCCTTGCCCAGGGAGATATGTTCATAAAGAAGTCGCTCATGTTTATGTCCAAGAGATTTTTGCCTGTTTTTTCTAAGAGTTTTATGGTTTCATGACTTACATTCAGATCTTTGATCCACCTTGAGTTTACCTTTGTGTATGGGGCTAGACTGTAGTCCAGTTTCATTCTCTTACATGTAGCTGTCCAGTTTTTCCAACACCAGCTGCTAAAGAGGCTGTCATCTCCCCATTGTATATCCAAGGCTCCTTTATCAAATATTAGTTGACTGTATATGTTTGGGTTAATGTTTGGATTTTCTATTCTGTTACACTGGTCTGTGGGTCTGTTTTTGTGTCAATACCAAATTGTCTTGATTACTGTGGCTTTGTAGTAGAGCTTGAAGTCAGGGAGCGTAATTCCCCGTTTTATTCCTCCTTCTGAGGATTGCCTATTCGGGGTCTTTTGTGGTTCCATATGAATTTTAGAATTATTTGTTCCAGTTCATTGAAGAAGGCTGTTGGTAGTTTGATAGGGATTGCATTGAATCTGTAGACTGCTTTAGGTAGTATAGCAATTTTGACAATATTTATTCTTCCTAGCCAAAAGCATGGGATGCATTTCCATTTGTTAGTGTCCTCTTTAATTTCTCTTAGGACTGTCTTGTAGTTTTCATGGTATAGTTCTTTCACTTCCTTCATTAGGTTTAGTCCTAGGTATTTAATTCTTTCTGATGCAATTGTGAATGGAATTGTTTTTCTGATTTCTCTTTATGTTAGTTCATTGTTAGTGTATAGGAAAGCAACAGATTTCTGTGTGTTAATTTTGTATCCTGCAACTTTGCTGAATTCAGATATTAGTTCTAGTAGTTTTGGAGTGGAGTCTTTGGGGTTTTTTAAGTACAATATCATGTCATCTGCAAATAGTGACAATTTGACTTCTTCTTTACCAATCTGGATGCCTTGTATTTCTTTGTTTTGTCTGATTGCCATGGCTAGGACCTCCAGTACTATGGTGAATAACAGTGGAGAGAGTGGGCATCCCTGTCTTGTTCCCGATCTTAGATGAAAAGCTTTCAGCTTCTCGCCTGTTAAGTATGATGTTAGCTGTGGGTTTGTCATATATGGCCTTTATGATGTTGAGGTACTTGCCCTCTATACCCATTTTGTTGAGAGTTTTAATCATGAATGGATGCTGAATTTTGTCAAATGCTTTTTCAGCATCTATGGAGATGATCATGTGGTTTTTGTTCTTCTTTTTGTTGATGTGGTGGATGATGTTGATGGATTTTCGAATGTTGTACCATCCTTGCATCCCTGGGATGAATCCCACTTGATCATGGTATATGATCCTCTTGATGTATTTTTGAATTCGGTTTGCTAATATTTTGTTGAGTATTTTTGCATCTATGTTCATCAGGGATATTGGTCTGTAATTTTCTTTTTTGGTGAGGTCTTTGCCTGGTTTTGGTATTAGAGTGATGCTGGCTTCATAGAATGAGTTTGGAAGTATTCCCTCCTCTTCTATTTTTTGGAAACCTTTACGGAGAATGGGTGTTATTTCTTCTCTCTATGTCTGGTAGAATTCAGAGGTGAATCCATCTGGTCCGGGGGTTTTGTTCTTGGGTAGTTTTTTGATTACCGACTCAATTTCGTTGCTGGTGATTGGTCAGTTTAGTTTTCTGTTTCTTGCTTGGTCAGTCTTGGGAGGTTGTATTTTTCTAAGAAGTTGTCCATTTCTTCTGTGTTTTCCAGCTTGTTAGCATATAGATTGTCATAATATTCTCTTATAATTCTTTGTATTTCTGTGGGGTCCGTCGTTATTTTTCCTTTCTCATTTCTGATTGTGTTTATGTGTGTAGATTCTCTTTTTCTCTTAATGAGTCTGGCTAGGGGTTTATCTATTTTGTTTATTTTTTCAAAGAACCAGCTCTTGGTTTTATTGATTTTTTCTATTGTTTTATTCTTCTCAATTTTATTTATTTCTTCTCTGATCTTTATTATGTCCCTCCTTCTGGTGACTTTGGGTCTCATTTGTTCTTCTTTTTCCAATTTCAGTAATTGTGTCTTTAGAGTATTCATTTGGGAATGTTCTTCCGTCTTTAAAGAGGCCTGGATTGCAATATACTTTCCTCTTAGAACTGCCTTTGCTGCGTCCCGTAGAAGTTGTGGCTTTGTGTTGTTGTTGTCATTAGTCTCCATAAATTCTTTGATTTCTGTTTTGATTCGGTTGTTAACCCATTGATTAATTAGGAGAAGTTGTTAAGTCTCCATGTATTTGTGAGCCTTTTTGGTTTTTTTCTACAATTTATTTCTAGTTTTATACCTTTGTGATCTGAGAAGGTGGTTGGTAGAATTTCAATCTTTTTGAATTTACTGAGGTTCTTTTTGTGGCCTAGTATGTGGTCTGTTCTGGAAAATGTTCCATGTGCACTTGAGAAGAATGTGTATCCTGTTGCTTTTGGGTGTAGAGTTCTGTAGATGTCTGTTAGGTCCATCTGTTCTAGTGTGTTGTTCAGTGCCTCTGTGTCTTTACTTATTTTCTGTCTGGTTGATCTGTCCTTTGGAGTGAGTGGTATGTTGAAGTCTCCTAAAATGACTGCATTGTTTCCTATTTCCTCCTTTAATTCTGTTAGTATTTGTTTCACATATGCCGGCACTCCTGTGTTGAGTGCATATATATTAAAAATGGTTATATCTTCTTGTTGGACTGACCCCTTTATCATTATGTGATGTCCTTCTTTATCTCTTGTTACTTTCTTCGTTTTGAAGTCTATTTTGTCTGATACAAGTACTACAACACCTGCTTTTTTCTCCTTGTTTGCATGAAATATCTTTTTCAATCCCTTCACCCTTAGTCTGTGTATATCATTGTGTTTGAGGTGAGTCTCCTGTAAACAGCATATAGATGGGTCTTGCTTTTTTATCCATTCAGTAACTCTTTGTCTTTTGAATAGTGCATTCAGTCCATTTAGAAATGAGAAAAATAATTCCATTCACAATTGCATCAAAAAGAATTAAATACCTAGGAATAAACCTAATGAAGGAAGTGAAAGAACTATACCATGAAAACTACAAGACAGTCCTAAGAGAAATTAAAGAGGACACTAACAAATGGAAATGCATCCCATGCTTTTGGCTAGGAAGAATAAATATTGTCAAAATTGCTATACTACCTAAAGCAGTCTACAGATTCAATGCAATCCCTATCAAACTACCAACAGCCTTCTTCAATGAACTGCAACAAATAATTCTAAAATTCATATGGAACCACAAAAGACCCCGAATAGGCAATCCTCAGAATGAGGAATAAAACAGGGGGAATTACGCTCCCTGACTTCAAGCTCTACTACAAAGCCACAGTAATCAAGACAATTTGGTATTGGCACAAAAACAGACCCACAGACCAGTGGAACAGAATAGAAAATCCAAACATTAACCCAAACATATACAGTCAACTAATATTTGATAAAGGAGCCTTGGATATACAATGGGGAGATGACAGCCTCTTTAGCAGCTGGTGTTGGAAAAACTGGACAGCTACATGTAAGAGAATGAAACTGGACTACCGTCTAGCCCCATACACAAAGGTAAACTCAAGGTGGATCAAAGACCTGAATGTAAGTCATGAAACCATAAGTTTATGGGAGGCAAATTCCTTCAGTTTTCGCTTGTCTGGAAATTGTTTAATCCCTCCCTCAAATTTAAATGATAATCGTGCTGGATACAATATTCTTGGTTTGAGGCCCTTCTGTTTCATTATGTTAAATATATCATGCCATTCTCTTCTGGCCTGTAAGGTTTCTGTTGAGAAGTCTGATGATAGTCTGATGGGTTTTCTTTTGTAGGTGATCTTTTTTCTTTCTCTAGCTGCCTTTAATACTCTGTCCTTATCTTTGATCTTTGCCATTTTAATTATTATGTGTCTTGGTGTTGTCTTCCTTGGGTCCCTTGTGTTGGGAGATCTGTGGGCTTCTGTGGACTGCCAGACTATTTCCTTCCCCAGGGAGGGAAGGTTTTCAGCAATTATTTCTTCAAAGACACTTTCTATCCCTTTTTCTCTCTCTTCTTCCTCTGGTACTTCTATAATATGAATATTGTTCCGTTTGGCTTGGTCCCACAGTTCTCTTAAAATTCTTTCATTCCTAGAGATCCTTTTATCTCACTCTGCCTCAGCTTCTGTGTATTCCTGTTCTCTGATTTCTATTCCATTAACAGTCTCTTGCATCTCATCCAGTCTGCGGCTAAGCCCGTCTATCGCTTGTCTCATCTCTGCATTGTCTTTCCTCACTTCCCTCACTTCCTCCCTTAGCTGTTGCATATTTCTCTGTAGATCCGTTTGTATAGTTATGACTTTTATTCTGAATTCTTTTTCAGGATGATTGTGCATGTCCATCCCTTCAGATTCCCTCTCTGGGGTAGTCTGGTCTGGGGTTTTCTGGGTAAGTTTTGTTTGTACCATATTTCTTTGTCTTTTCATGGTGATTGAAGTGGTCAGGAAAAGAAAAAAAGAAGAAAGGGAAAATAGAGAAAAAACAAACACCTGCCAGGTGTAGTTTCTGTTAGGATCCTGTATGTGACGCTGCTGCCTCACTATTCCGCCGTCATGCCGCTCCGCCAGGCCCTTTGTGACTCTGGCCGGGGAGGGAACGAATGGGAGGCTGCTGATTTCTGTGGAAAGTCTGCACGCAACTGCTTTTCCCAGCCACAGTCCAAGGGGACCAAAATTTCCCAGGGCTCCTAGCCTACTTGGCTGAGTGCACTGGGACGATCCTGCTGCTCTGTTGGGCCCCTGTCTCTTTCAGACCGCTAAAAAAAGCGCACACTTTTCTTTTGTCCCGGGGACCCAGCTGCGAGTACCCGGGTGTGTTCCCCGACTCAGATCCTGCACCCTCTTTCTCTCCAATCTCCCATAAACCATGTGATGTGTGTCAGTGCTCCCAGCGCAGATCACCAGGGCTGGTTATTTCGTGGGCCTGTACTTCCACTCCCTCCGGGCTCTGAATCCTCTCCTCCTGCCAGTGTGCTGGGGTGGGGGAGTGCTCAGTTCCTGCCGGGTTGTGGCTCCGTATCTTACCTGCCTCGCGGGGTGCAGAGTCCTCTCAGGTGTAGCTGCAGGCTGGTGTCGTCCTGTATCTTCTGGTCTCTCTTTTAGGAATAGTTGCATTTGCTGTATTTTCATAAATATGTTTGGTTTTGGGAGGAGATTTCTGCTGCCCTGCTTATGCCACCATCTTCCCGGAAGTCGGCGTCTTTTGATATCCAGTTCTTAATGTTGTTGTAGCCTAATTTAAGTTTTATCTTCCTTTATAATTAGTACCTTAACAAATCCTTACAGACTGTGAGGACATAAAGATATTACCCGACACTACCTCCCAGAAGTTCTTACAGTTTTCCTTTGCATCTGTGTCTCTCGTCTGTGTAGACTGACTGCGGTGAACAGTGCAAGGTAGGGTCTGACTCCACCCATGTCTCTCCAGCAGCATTTATTAAAAATCCATCAATTCCTCCTCATCAATTACACTCTGCTAAAAACTGTCTTTGTGCCCATGGCTCTCCCCTGGTCGGACCCACCTTGCCGGCCTGTGTCTTTCAGCACAAAGACCACACTGTCCTTAAGTGCACACCGTCTTGCACTAAGCGTTTCCTTCAAAAGTGCCTGTGCTGTTCTTGAGTCTCCTAGATTCCATGTACGTTTTAGGATCAGTTACACACACACACACACACACACACACACACACACACACACACACACTGTTGGGGTTTTGATTATGGTTGCATTGACCTGGGAAATTTAGTATCTTTACAATATAACTTACAGCCCATGAACATTATATACCTCTTCAGTTTTTACATCTCTTTGCATGTCTCTTTTACGTTTTATAATTTTCTTAAGTCTTGCGCATCTTTTGTGAGATTTATTCCTAGAGACCTCATGTTTGAAAAATGCTATTGTCAGTTGTTAGTTTTCATTTTCTACCATTTCTTACTAATATGTAGAAATGTCTGTGTCATCTTCATCCTAACAGATACATTAGCTAGGCATAGAATCCTAGATTGGCCTCCCCTCATGTTAAACACATGATTCAACTTTGTTCTGGCTTCCATTAGTACAAATGAAGCTAGTTAACTCCTTTTGATATTTAAAAATATGTGTTTTCTTTGTCTCAGGTGTTTGTCAGGCCACTTACAATGTATCTAGAATTTAGTTACCCTTCTTAGACTCTGTGACTCTGACTTGGTATCTTGTGACAGTGTTGGCAAATTCTCAGACATTATGTCTCTGAATATTGCCTCCTCCCAAGTTTCTCTTCTCTTTCTGGGTCTCTGATAACACATATCATAGACCTCAAACTCTATCTTCATTTGCCGTCTTCTGCATTTTGCATTTCTTTGTCCTGTGTAATTCCTTCAGCTGCAGTTTCTAGCTAAGTCACTTTCAACTGTAACTAGTATGTTTTTAAATGCATCAGTTATATATTATCAATGTAATTTCAGTGATATTTCCTGCATTTCTGTAAGTTTTATTTAACTCTTTTTCAAATGTGCTTGGTAATTTTAAAAGTAGTTTTCTGTCCTCTTCAGATATTTTAAATTTTGCCTCTTGTTTCTCTGAAGATCATCGTGTGTGTCTCTGCCTGAGTCTGCTGAGGCTTCTACCCTTGCCCCTCAGAGCAAGTTTCTGTGTGTGGTCAGTCCTTATCATTGAGAGCTGCTCATTTTCTTTCAAGTTTTATTTGTGAAAAGCCTTTGCTGAAGAAGCAGGGATGAAGGTCAGTTCCCCAGGCGGGAAATCTGCCTGCCTGGAGGGAATGACTCCTGGACCACTCCACAACAGCTGAGCCTGCAGGTGCTCTGGGTCACCCACTGTTTGTTCCAAACAGCCAGCAGGGCCTCCCTGTGTTCAGCTGCAAGGTTTGAGGTGGCTCATTATCCCTGAGCCCTTTGGGGAGAACAGGACCCGTGGAGCAGCCCCACAGTTAGGGGCAGGGCCTTTGGGCCCCCGCCCCATGGGAAGCCTTGCTGGCCTCCCTGTGGGCTGTGTTGGGCTTGGACTTCTCTTTCCACCTTCTGGAAAGCTGTGAGGTCAGTTTCACCAGGGTTGGCAGGTGCCCCTGGAGCAGAGGCTGTGGTGCTCACAGGACAGTTCTTGGCTTTCTTTGCCCCAGTTCCTGGCCTAAGAAGCCCATACCGTTTTGTCAATTCAGGAACACTTAAGAATACTTAAATCTGTGTGCATACACATGCATGCATGCACACGTGTGCACACACGAGCATGCACATGTGTGCACACACAAGTGCACCCACACGTGCCTGAAATCTGTGGTGCCCACTGTGCAGTGTCAGTCCATCCTAGGAATCAATCTGCCATGGACCAGAATGTGCCAGCTCAGGCTCCATTTTACAAATCTTTTTTCCCTTATTTTCCCATCTTCTTTCCATTTATGTCATTTATGTATTTTATGATCCTTAAACCCACCTTAAATCCTTTCTGAAATAATGGAAAAATCTAAGTAACCCTGTCAGTCTCCATCTCCTTTTCTAGAAGCAGAGGTCAGAGTCCCATACACCAGGAAAGGATTAACAAACTCAGTGTGTGCTAGGTAGCCCTAAGGGATGCACGATCAGGAGACTCACCCTAGTCCCGTTGCTCAAAAGCAGAGTGGTGATTATTTTAGAAAATGAGGTGATAGATAACCATTTCAAAAGTACTTGGGAAGGACTGAGACATGCAGATAACAAAGACTCTACCTGAGATCGCATGAAGCTTCAGCAGCAGGACACACTAGCCAAGTCTGAGCTTCCACAGGATGCATCAGACCTTGTGCATCAGACACCAGTCAACCTCCCATGCCCGCTCTCACCCACTACTAAGTTGACCGCCACTGCCCACAGGAGGTCCGCAGCTCGGACTGGTGGCCACATGGAAGGATGGATGGTCGGCCAGCTGACGCTTCAGCTGCGGGCCTGCCCCACTTGGACTTGCTTCTTTTGGGCACACACAGAGGGTGATGGGTGAGCATGCCGGATGCCAGGGGCTGTTTGCAGTTGCCACACGAGCTCAGCTGTCCTCTGTATCATGGAGACAAGTGCCCTAGCCCTTGCCTTTCCACTGGTGATTTTTCTCTTTTTTCCTTTAGCAAGTATTTAACTATCTAGAGAATCAACTTGGGTAGATGGCGACATGACCCAAGTCGCAAAGTACCTTACCTGAAGCTAAGCCTTAGCATTCAGCGCCGGCTCCTCCCACAGCCTGGTTTCTTGTGGAGGCTTTGCAGCTCTCAGAAACAGCAAGAATATCTGATGTAGTATTTCTTATACAGCCACAGGAGACAAAATGCAGCAACATGAGTACATCTCAGGGGGGCAGACAAAGCCAGCCCTCCCACAGAGGAGCCTTGGGATGCAGCGGGCTCTCTCGTGTGTCTGAGCATTCATTTGCACGTGGGCCAGTATGTGGGCTGTGCAGGGTGAAGGATGGTGCTCAGTACAGGGTTGTGGCGGCCAAGGCAGCCTTGGCATCCTGGCACGAGGAGGGGATGTGGGGCAACAACAGGCCTTATCTTGCCTTGTACCATTTCCATATAATTCTGCCTAACGGTGGGGTCCTGGTACCAGGAGCCTGTGTTTTTACCCTCATCTTGAATACCAGTGTTTTGTTTCTTTCCCTGTTGCTACCCTGGCCCAGCCGACTGGTGGCTTAATTGTCCTGTGTGCTGGCCAGTAGGTAGGAGTTGTGGCCACGGCCATGCCGAGACCGGCCAAAGGCTGGGGGTGGCGCTCACTGTGACCCCAGTGTCAAACGTGGCATGAACTCCAGAGGGGCTGGGCAAGACTTTCTGTGAATGTTGGGAAAGACCATTTTGAAGATGTCATTAGGAAGCTTCTAAATCAAAACAGCCTAATTAGGCAGTAGTCTCCCTTTTCTAATCCAAGCCTTACAATCATACTCAAGATATAAACAGATACATAAATGAGTAGAGACATAATGTCACAGGAACACAAGAAGGGAAACCTTCACTGGATCAGAAATGGCAGCTCCCTGAAGAGGAGGAAGTAAGCGGGAGCAGAAGACAAGGTCTGCTGTGTGAGGCGGAGGCCCTCAGGGACCCACCCCAGAGGACAACGGGTGTGAGCGGGGGTCCTGCGGCTGAGCAGAACCTCCTGACTCCACAGGCAACGGCAGGTGTGCCTCCCAGTGAAGCGGGCACCCAGTGAGGTCAGCAGAGCAGCACAGCGCATGCACGGGAGGTGCCGGGACTCGGAAAGCACAGGCGAGAAGCATTACCACATCCACCAAGAGTCACCGGAATGGGAGAAGGAGAATATTAGTTTGGATGAAAATAAAGCTGACAAAGCCCAGCGGGTGAACTGGTGGAGGACTGTGGGATGGGGTGTGTGGGGAGGAGGCCGTTGATGGCTGTCTCTTGTGCGTGTATCACAAATACAAGGCAGTTTACCTGCAGGCGAGGCTGGGGACTAGGATGCACCAGGGCCAGTCCTCTACCTGAGAAACAATTATGTGCAAAGAACAATCAGAACCAAGCACCTGATCAGGCTGGTAATGGCCAGGAGGTTGTGGGGGAGGGAAGGGACCGCGCTCCGCAAGGGGACATATGTGCACCACTGCTGCCCCGTTCTCAGTCCTGCTGCGGCTCTGGGGAGGGCAGCCTCACTCCTGGGGCACCAGCTGTGCTAAGGTGGTGGGGGTTTGTGATCCCCGAAACTGGGGCCGTGTGCTGCGGCCAGTCCTGCCTGAGGGACTGGTGCAGGTGCCCGCCTGGTTTGGGGCCCTTGCTGGCCTCAGCTCCCCTCAGTGGCATCTACTGGGAGATTTAAAGAGGCAGGACCTCCCCCATGTGCAGCCAGACATTTAAGGAAATCTGTCTGGTTGGCCACAGATAAAGGAAGAGAAACTTCTGCAACGAGAAATACACTTCGCAAAAGTAGTTTGGAAAAGTCGTAGACAATTCCAGGCCTTAACAAGCAAAAATCCACAATCCTGAGGAGTGAGAGGGTCTGACTTCCAGAGTCACCACATTTTAATATTCAGAAGGTCCAGTTTGCAACAAAAAAATCACAGAACAAACAAACAGGAAAACATGGCCCATTCAAAGGAGAGCAAAAATTTGACAGAATTTCCCTAAGGAAGCCCAGATATTCAAATGAATAGTCAAAGACATAAAGTCAGCTGCCTTAAATATGCTCAGTGAGCCAAAGGGGATCACAGGGAAGACCTATAGGAGGCCGGGGTAAGGTATGAGTGAAGGGACATCAACAAAGAGCAGAAATCAGCAAAAGGAGCCATGCAGGAATCCTGAAGCTGAAGGTACGAGGTGAAGTGAGAATTTCATTAGAGGAGCTCGACCGATTTGGGCAGTAGGGACCCACGGATCCAAGGATGACCGCGAGGCCCAGGCTGAGCAACAGAGAGGAGCAAGGGAGGGACGGGGCACCGTGTCCATCAGGCACCACTGGGGGTGTGACCACAGGCACAGGGTCCCGGGAGAAGCAGAGAAAGCGTCTGAGGAAATAATGGCTAAAGACTCTCCAGTCTGATGAGAGAGAGGAATCCACACGCCCGAGAAGCCCGGCAGATCCAAGACAGACAAACCCACAAAGGTCCCACAGACGTGGCCTTGGCTCCCGGGTGCTCAGAGCCTAAGGGGGCCTTACAAGAGCAAGAGAGGCAGCTGATCCCCACGGGCTCCTCGTAACACTCGCAGCTGGTTCCTCATCAGAACCGCAGGCAGCAGGGGGACGTGTTTACAGGTCTGGGAGGAAAGAAATCCTGCCAGCCAAGAATCCTAAACTCAACAAAACCATCTTCTAAGAATGAAGGAGAAATTAAGACATTCTTGGACTAAAGCGGAGGGAACTCCTTCCCCACAGAAGTGCTAACGGGAGGTCTTCAGACTGAAATACTGAACAGAAGGCTGGTAAGGTAGCCTCCTGACTAATGGAGGAGACAGCACTGCTACACTTTTGGTCTGTAACTCCTTTTTTTCCATATGATTTAAGACAAATTCATAAAACAATAACTGTATCTGTTAATGGGTACATGGCGTACAAAGATGTGACCTGGGACATTACAATATAAAGGACAGGGGTGGAGAAGGCAGGTGGGTGTTTGCACACTAATGAGACAGGTTGGAGCTGTTCAAACCACAGTGCTGTAAGTTTAAGATGTTGATTGTGGTCCCCAAGGCAACCTCTAAGTCGATGACTAAAAAATATACAGAGAAGCAGAGGATGACTAAACGTGCACGGGAAGAAGAGTCACAAAGCCAAAGGGCTGCAGCCATGCCCAGCGCCACAGTCACGGTGACTTGGCATGGATCACAGATTCCAGCCATCACACACACACAATGCCCTTTCTACAAAACGAAAAGTGATCAACACATCGAGTGTCTGTCCTTTTTAGGAATGTATGTGACCTAAACCACTACAATAAAAGAGGATGAGAGAGTGAGGAACATGGGTGTGGTTCAAGAACTGGGATGGGGGCCACCGAAGCAGATGAAGACCAGGTCAGGATGCGGCCTCGTTTGGGGTGGTCGTGCTCCTGTCATCAAAAATAAATAAGCAAAGGCAGGCCCGGCATAGATCAGTGATGGGCCAGCGCCTCCACCAAGGGTTATTATGATGGTGCAGTTCTGGGCATCAGGGTCCAGATAAGTATGTGTGCCTTTGTTGTGGGGTTTGGGAGGCCAGATGCTGCCATGCCCATGGTGCCTCATGCGGTCTTCACGTGCACCCACTCTGGGAAGTAGAATCTAACATCCCCTCATCTCCCTGTGCAGAGGTAGGGACTCGGGGAGGTTTGTCAGCTTATGCAAGCCACAGATACTGTAGTGCCTCCATCCAGAACAGAGCCCAGGCCCGTGGGAAGCCAATCCGTGCATGCTATGATGCCAGTTAGTTTCCAATCGCTCTGCTGAGACCTGCAGCCTTGGAGTCCCTGCAGAGGCGGGCCCGGTACAGAGGTAGGGGGCTGGGGGGAGCCAGAGTCAGGGCAGCGGGGTCACACGCGGGCTCTGGACTGAGCTGTGGCTGGATGCCCCCAGGCTTGCTGGGGGTGTGGACGTGTGCGAGGGGCTAGAACCTGCCTTTCTTGGTCAGGACAGGCTCTCCTAGGTGGAGTGAGACCAAACCCAGACTCCACATGCATCCTTCTGAGTCTCTGCTGCCGTAGAGGTGAAACTGGGCCTATGGCCTTGGAGCTGGCCACCTGGTCTACGGGAGCCATGCTGCCATGGGCCTGCATTGGGCGCCTTTCTGGGGCCACCCTGTCCCGAGTGACAGCTGTAGGCTTCCTCACTCAGCTCTGGGCCTGTATGCATCTCATGACATGCTCATGCGCCCTAGTTCTGGCTATCAGGCACACACCCACCATTTTCCTGCCTTGCTGTTCCCTACACATGGTTATTCCCCAATTCTTTACTCTGAAAAATTCCAAACATGCAGACAACTGGAAAGCATTGTGCAGAGAACACCGGTAAACAGCCACTGACATTCTCCACGGCCCTCATTTTGTTCTACATCCGGTAGCAGGCATGTCCATCCACGCTCGGTGCCTGGTGATTTCGAGGCTGGTGGCAGACATTGGCCAGCACAGGTGCTGCACTTTTAGCACGCGTTTGAGCTCTGCCTTTGCCCCCTCCATGCTCCACAGTCCAGAGCGAGCCGCTCACCCCCTTCTCTGCCCTGGGCACACTCTGAACACTTGGCACCAGTCCACAAGCCTTCCAGGAGGCTGTGCAAGCCTTGGGCCCCGCTTTGGCTCCCAGCCTTGCCTCTGGGGCTCCGTGAGAGCAGCTTTGGACATACTTTAGTAACACAGTGCTCCCCAGGTGGACGGTGGTGATGGAGCTCAGACTCGAGCACCTGGATAGCAGCAGGAACTCCTTCCACTTCACTCTGCTAGGATGGGGCAGGAGGGACACACATCAACAGAGGCTCGGGCAGTGGACCCCCATCTGCTGCAGGCCGCAGAGCGCCCCACGGACGTCCCCTACTGTGGGTCCTCTGTCTGCTGTGTGGAACGGCGGCTCCTGGGAGGGCATCCGGGTGCTCAGAATTCACTGTGCATCCGATGGAATATGGTTTGCAGGAAGGAGCCTGCTTGCTCATTGGTGGGATGGCACAGAAATGCCTCCCCCACAGAAATCGGAGCAGGCCACTCGGCGGTCTTAGCTGAGTGACACGCCTTTGAAACCAGACAACCAGCTTCATGTGTGCAACGAAGCCCACTCCCGACTCTTCTTTTCATTGATTTGGTCAAGATCTATACAACTGTTCGATGTGATATCCCTGAACAGATAAACAGCCAGAACAATGCCCCAATAAGTTCGTCCGAGAGCCAGCCCTAGAAGGAGACACTTTATAAAGTCCTATACCTCGTTTTCCACTACAATGTGCTGTGATTGCAGACCTCTCACCCCCAGGCACTATGGGTGTCTTTCCCATTGGCACGGGTCAGGCAAAGGTCCAGTCTCCAGGGACAGCACCTGACTGGCTACAGCAGGTGTGGCCGAATCGATCAGGTGGAGATGCTGGTCTGACCTGCCAGTTTGAGCAGCTGGATCCAAACTATTAGGTTTCCCCTGGACACATTTTCTGCAACAAAAAAGGAGTAATATTTTATTGTTCATGGCCTCCAGAAGATTGTAAACTTACACTGTGTTAGTGTAATGCTTCACGTGACTGGCCTTTCATTAAGCAATGTCAGAGGAATGTGGCACACAAAGATTCAGACCCAATGCCACATCGTGTTTGAAAGGCCAGTCTCCTGAAGAATGGTGTGGGGCCTCGCTCTTGGGCTGCAGGACAGACAGACAGGGACGGCCCCAGAGCCCAGGCCCAAGCTCCCCAGGCCCTGCCCACAGGGAATCCAACTTGGCGGGAATGCCTCTGTGGGGTGGCATTGGGGCAGCAGTGCTGACCCCAAGATACCATCACATGGAGTGTCCACTGGTACTACTGGGGAGCTAGAGGGGGCTGTGTGCCACGTGCACATGAGAGAGCTCCTGTCCACATGGGGAGCCCATGACGGCATTCTCCTGTGTTGAATGCTGCTCTCAGGTGGCGCTGTGGGAGGGCTGGAGAATGCTACTTTCCCAGCTGCTGTCCTATGGGATGGGTCAGCACGTGAGCTTATGGTCAGGGTTTCCAGAGACCCACCAGGTGTTAAAGACTCCCGCCTGCTCCCTTCAGGAAGTGGCCCAATGATCAGGGCTGCTGGCGGGGGAGGACTGGAACCAGCTGAGTGACTGGCTCATGGTGACCCTGGGTATGGCCTTATCAGTCAGGGGCATGGGTCCCTCGTCAGTGGCCTGGTGGGGAGAAACAGGGGCAGCAGCCTGGCCGGAGAAGAGCCTGGGGCCAGCGGCAGGGCCTGCCCTTGGCCACACCTCCACGTGGTCCAGGGGTGGGGGCTGTGCTCCTGTGCAGGAGTCAGCAGCTGGCCAGGTCCCCTCCCAGGCCGCCCACTGACACTCTGGGGCTGCTGGCGCCCCTGGCCCTGACCAGCTCTGGGCTGTGATCTGGGGGTCATGGGGACTGAGAGGCCCAAGGCAGATGGTGCTCTCCTTGCCCCAGGTCAGGGGCTGCCCCTCTGGAGGGAGAGGTGCTGTGGGACCCCAAAGGCACAGGCCCAGCAGGCACCCCCTGGCCCTGGCTCTGCAGCGGCCAGAGGCTCAGATCCATCCCGTCACCAACTCCCATGCCCAGCACTCACACGGTGATGTCACACAGGTGGCAATACTGGTTCTGAATCACATGTGCTTGTTTGGACCACTCGAAGGTCAGCATAGGCTTGAAGTAGTTCTTGAGGCGGATGCTGGCCTCGGCCGGGTCAATGGACAAGGCCAGCAAGTGGGCTAAGCAGTGGAAAAAAACAGTCTACTGGTCACCTGGAGGTGTCAAGGACAACACAGCATAGAAGGTCACATGGCTCGAGGTGCCCTTGCCTGGGTGGCTGCAGGGACAGGGAGGGCCTGCATCCCAGGGCTGTGCCCACCTCCCCCCAGGCACAAGGGACAGAGCGGGGCATACTGGCAGGCGGCTTTCAGGCTGGACACCATGGCCTCAGGGTGCCTTGTGAGGTATTGGTGAACCCATCCTCAGGCGGCGGCCCTGTGTCCCACCCTGGCCCTGGTGGCCGGCGTGGGCTGGTGGCACAAACCAGTGGCTTGAGGGTTCTTGGGGGCCCTCTGGGTGTCAGAGACACTTGGAGCCCATGCGTGTGGGTAGGAGCAAGGGCAGCCCAGACTCCCTGCGGTGAGCTGTGTGGCGTGGGGCCGTGCTCCAGCTCCCGGGGGAAACAAGCCCTCACACGGCCCCTCCCCGCCCCACTCCCTGGGGCCGACACACCATCCCCATGGAAACCAAACGGAAGGGGAGGAAGCTGCCGTGGCCCTGCCCTGCTTCTCCGAGGAGTTCTGAGCCGGGAGGGCTCAGGGTTCAGGTCTACCTCCTAGACGAGGGTGGCCTGAGTGTGGCGGGAAGAGACGCTTGCCCATGTGGTCTCCTCCCGTGGGTGAGGCAGCTACATGCCGAAGCCCCCCAGCCCGTGACTTCCCTGAAGGGCCAGTGCACAGGCAGTCTCCCAGCAGGGAGTCCTGGTCACTGCCCCAAACCACAGGAGCCCCTACGGGGCCCTTCTCAGGCTCCCGCTGTGGGGTCAGGTCTGACGTTCAGGCTGGAGCCACCTGGGCTCCGGCCTGGGGTTAGTGCACGTCTGCCCAACAGGCCTGTGAGCAACAAGCACCGGGCTAAGGAGCCAGGTGGGAGGCTGGTTCAGGCCAAAGCTGCCCTTACCTCCTGGGCCCTCCAGCCTCCAGGTGCTGAGTACAGCCCCAGCCCGGGTGTCCATCAGTGTGGGTATGGAGACACCTGAGGACCCAACAGGTTGGACCAGGGAGCAGTTTCCAGGGGGACCAGGAAAGTGGGTGTGAGATAACTGAGAACCTGGGGACACATGTGGGGCAAGGGAATGTGCCACTAGGGGACACGGTGACACCCGGCCTGAGCCTCCCCAACTCTGCTGCTGGCCCCCCTGCTCCCTGAAGCCTGAGGTGCAGGATGGACACACAACACTGTGTGGTTACTGGGGCAACAGAAGCACGTCCATCTTGTGTGGCAGGACACAGGCAGGGGACAGCTGCGGATAAGGGGATGCGGCAGGAAGTTGCACTGTGGCCTAGGGATGGCCTCTTCCTCTGCCCTCATCAGAAACTGGCAGGCGGGGTGGTCAGGAGGGTGGGTGGCTGGATGGGGCCTCTGCCCAGGTGGCAGGTGAAGCCAGTACTGAGGTGCATAGTGATATCCTTTGCCCCCCATCTCTACTCGGCTCGCACATGGAGCTGGTATGGGAATGGCATGTCCTGATAGGCTAGCCCTGCAGAGCTGCCTGCAGCCAATGCTCCCAGCCATTCCAAACCTGCAGGTGCCAGGGCCAGGCCACGTCCCAGAACGTGTCCCCCAGGAACAAAACACAGCTTCCAGAGCAGGGACCCCGAGCGCCCAGGTACGCTGGCTCTTGCCTGGATTCAGGAAGCTGCCCACAGAACCTCGTGCAGAAAGCAGTCTGCCGCAAGAACAGGAGCAGGTCTCCCACCACTGTCTCACCAAGCTCAGCCAGGCCCAGGTGGACCCACTAACACCCAGGCCGCCCACAGGAATACTTTGCTGAGTGAATTGGCTACACTTTGCCCAAGATGTCACACATGGATGGGGTGACTGATCCTCTGCCCACCCACAGGTCCCTGCCTTCACCTTCAGGTGTAATTTTACCTTGCATCTTGGGTTCAGGTGAATAATGAAAGGGAAAAGGAGTGGATAATAGCTATCACTTTCATACAAGGCAGGAGGCTGCTGCAGTCAAGTTCCAGGCGAGGCTGCTCTGAGAACCTCCTGAACGTCCCCTAGCAACAATCTGTGTTTAATAAATAAACATCACAGAGGCACCAGCCAGGACACACGCCCTCAGCATGCCGTTAACCTTTCCCATCCTGTTCTCTGGCAGGAAGAGGCAGTGGAGGGAGCCCACATGGAGTTCCCACCGGCACAGTCACATCCTCACCTGGCCGGCCCTGGTGCTGGAAGGGCAACCCACGGGAGGCGTGGCGCCATGCCGCCGAGTCCATTCTACCCTGGGCTGTGCACAGGATCTCCAGGATGAAATGAAGTGACATCAGCTCCTCCACACAGTGGACCGAGAGCATCCAGCTGTTTACCTTTGCAGAACAGGATAACGGGTTCCTTTGGCCTCTGCGTTGCATCCGTCCACCTTTGAGGTTTCGTGCCTGTGGAGTCCAGGGCAGGGACCCCTCCAGGAATAAGGCACAGCTTCCAGGGCAGGCATCCCGAGCTCCAGGCCACTAGCCACACTCCCTGCAATGCTGAATGACGCTGGTGCCCGCCAGTGGCCAGAGCAGAGTGCCCAATGCCCAAGCATGGCTGCCCTGAGCGAATTCACTGGGGATGCTGGGAAACTGGGCAGGAAAATGTGTTCTGAAGGCACCAGGGAGGCCACCTGCACCCTCCACTTGGGACAAGTGAGTCGGGGGGCAGCACAGACTGGATGCTGAGCCACCCAGCAGGGGCAGTGATGAGCAAGGCCAGGGCTTGTCCATGTGGGGGCAGGAGTGCAGGTGAGCCTGGGCTCCCTGCTGTACCATAAAGTGGAGAGAAGCTCAGAGTGACCCCAGACAAGGAACCCAGGGCCAACTCGAAAAGACCCAGAGTGCCCAACGGGGCTGTTACAGACCAAGAGAAGGGAGATAATGGACACCTAGCACAGAAGCAAGCCCCCATCACGGGCTGAACTGCGTCTCCCAAAAGTTGCTGAAGTCCTGACTCTCAGCCTGTGAGAGTGGCCCTATTTGGAAACAGGGTCTCTGAGGTCACTAGAGTGGCCAACCCCGTAGGACTCGTGTGCTTATAAGAGGAGCTCAGGATGCAGACATGCAGAGGGATGACTACAAGCGGACACAGAGGCGCCACTGTCAACGTGCGGGGACACCTGAGGCCATCAGCTGGGACAGGCCTGGGTCAGTCCTCCCTGGAGCCTCCCAGCCCACACCTCCATTTCTGGCCCAGCCTGAGAGAGGACTGTGGCTCTTCTGGCAGCCTGGGAAGCTTACACAGAGCAGCTTCCCAGTGCCACCAAGGGGACACCCTTCACAGCAGCTGAACAACGCGGGAGAGCAGCAAAGTTGGAAGATTTTCCACACTTCACAGGCTCCAGCTAAGCGCACATCCGGATGATGGTAGTCAGGTATTCCTTCCCTTGGGGAGGGACCCTGTGGCCCTCCCCAAGGAACGCTCCCCTGACAGTGCCAGACCAGAAGGCATGACACTGGCAGATGCCTGGAAGCCACTGCGGTCAAGAAAAATCACAAAAGCTGCCCAACTAGAGGCAGATGAGCACCGTGCTGGGCCAGAGACCCAGACCCCAGCACCTCCTGCAAGGTGTGAGCATGGACCCCTGGGTTAACAGGACCTGATAAAGCATGTTTTTGGGCCCCTAGGAATCTCAGGACGGGCTGCCTATGGGACTGTCCAGCTGCTTCCCATCTTTGTGGCTGTGCTAAGACAAGCTATGGGGGTGATGTGGGGCTTTGGAAACCCCACTGTGTCCCACCAGGCACAGGGACCCTAAAGTGGGGCAGCTCTGCTCAACACAGACAGGACCGATGATTGTCCTGTGTTCAGCTCCTGGACCAGACGTGTTCAGGGACATGGAGATGGGGGAGGCTGGCCAAGTCAGAGGATGCATGGAGCTGGGGAGGCAGAGGGCTTGGCCGTGGTGGCTGCCAAAGATCACTGGTGGGCCTGTACAGGAGGGAGCCACAGGGCGTGGGCTGGAGTGGCCGTCACCAGGAACTGAGAAACACCCACCAGGCGTGAGGAAGGGGGCAAGGCTGGCGGTGCCTATGAAGCCGCAGGGAAGCAGAGCAGCTGCCCTGCCAGCCCCTCCACGCGGACACCTGGTGACAGCCCGTGTGGGCTCACCTGGCTGGGCCTGGCTCGGGACCTGCCCTGGTGACATGGCACCTGTGAGCCTTGTCTCAGGGCCCCAGGGGAGGGCTGGCTCAGCTTGCACTTCCTCATGGTGTGTGCCACTGCTCCGCGGCAGGCAGGCTCTCTGCCCCCCAAAGCCCCTGTCCCATCCCCACAGGGCTGGCATTCTCCGGCCGAGCTGTCACCTGCAAACCAAGATAAGCTGAATGAGTACAAGGATGGGCAGCTGAGAGGTGGCTGGTGGCTAATGTTCCCTGGGCCCCTGCTTGTCTGCCCCACCCAGACCACTGCAAATGAGTGGGGCCTGGTCAGGGCACAGACTGAATGCCTGATTCCCGGGAGACACCATTCTCTCTGAGCTGGAAGATGGTGAGGGTGAGGGAGACCCCTCCCTGTGCACCTGTGTGTGATGTGCAGGTGCCCGCAGCTGGTGTGTGAGCCGCAGACATGCACATCTGCATGTGTGCATCTGCTTAGAGGGAAACTTGTGGCTTTAAATATAGTAAGAAAAAGGGTCTAAAATCTGTGACCTAAGCATCCACTGAAGAAGGTAGAAGAGCAAAGTAAATCCAAAGTGAACAAAAAGAAATAGTAAAAATAAAAGCAGACATTTTTTTAAAAAAAGCAGACACAGAGGAGTTCCGGGAAGATGGCAGCATGAGCAGAGCGATAGAAATCTCCTCCCAAAACTATATAAATCTATGAAAATACAGCAAATACAACTATTCCTAAAAGAGAGACCAGAATTTACAGCACAGCGCACAGCCTGCCTCTGCAACTGAGAGGACTCAGCACCCCGCGAGGCGGGTAAGATATGGAGTTAAGTCCTGGCAGGACCCGGGCACTCCCCCACCCCAGCGCACCGGCGGGAGGAGAGGATTCAGAGCTGGGAGGGAGTGGAAGAACAGGCCCGTGAAATAACCAGCCCTGGTGATCTGCGCTGGGAGCACTGACACACATCGCGCGGTGTATCGGATATTGGAGAGGCAGAAGGTGCAGGTTCTGAGCTGGGAAAGCGCCTGGGTCCGTGCAACCGGTGCCCAGGACAAGAGAAAAGTGCACGCTGTTTTTAGCGGTCTTGGAGAGGCGGGGGGCCCAGCAAGGGAACACAATCGCCCCAGCACGCTCAGCCCAGAAGGCTGGGAGTCCTGAGGAATTTGTACCCCTTGGCTGGTGACTGGGAAAAGGTAGCCACACTGAAACTTTACACAGAGAACAACCACCTCCCATTCGTTCCCACCCCGGCCAGAGCTACAAAGAGTGGTGCGGCTGCGGCTGTGGAATAGTGGAGCAACAGCGCCACCTACAGCATCCTTACAGAATCCACTCCAGGTGGGAATTTTTATTTATTTTTTTCCCTTTCTTTTCTTTCTTTTTTTCTCTTTTCTTTCTCTTCCTTCTTTTTTTGTTTTTTTTTGTTTGTTTTCTTGTTTTTTAAAGTCTTAAAGAGCCCAGCTGACATACGTGGCACCTACCAGTGACCACTTATATCGCCATGAAAAGACAGAGGAATATGGTACAGACAAAGATCATCCAGACCCAGACAACACCTGAGAGGGAACCTGAAGGGATGGAAATGCACAATCTTCCTGAAAAAGAATTCAGAATAAAAGTCATAACCATGCTGATGGATCTACAGAGAAATATGCAAGAGCTAAGGGAGGAAGTGAGGGAAGTGAGGAAAGACAATGCAGAGATGAGACAAGCAATTGACAGGCTTAGCAGCAGACTGGATGAGATGCAAGAGACTGTTAATGGAATAGAAATCAGAGAACAGGAATACAGAGAAGCTGAGGCAGAGAGAGATAAAAGGATCTCCAGGAATGAAAGAATTTTAAGAGAACTGTGTGACCAATCCAAACGGAACAATATTCACCTTATAGGAGTACCAGAGGAAGAAGAGAGAGAAAAAGGGATAGAAAGTGTCTTTGAAGAAATAATTGCTGAAAACTACCCCAAGCTGGGGAAGGAAATAGTCTGGCAGTCCACGGAAGCCCACAGATCTCCCAACACAAGGGACCCCAGGAAGACAACACCAAGACACATAATAATTAAAATGGCAAAGATCAAAGATAAGGACAGAGTATTAAAGGCAGCTAGAGAAAGAAAAAAGATCATCTACAAAGGAAAACCCATCAGACTATCATCAGACTTCTCAACAGAAACCTTACAGGCCAGAAGAGAATGGCATGATATATTTAATGTAATGAAAGAGAAGGGCCTCGAACCAAGAATAGTGTATCCAGAATGATTATCATTTAAATATGACGGAGGGATTAAACAATTTCCAGACAAGCGAAAGCTGAGAGAATTTGCCTCCCATAAACCACCTCTACAGGACATCTTAAAGGAACTGCTCTAGATGGAAGCACTCCTAAGGCTAAAAAGATGTCACCAGAGAAAATAAAATCATAGCAAAGAAAGCAGATCATCCAAATACTAACTACAGGCAAAGAATAAAACACGTATTATAAAAAGAATGGAGGAGGAAGAATAAGAAGGGAGAGAAATAAAGAATCATCAGACGGTGTTTACAATAACTTAACAAGAAAGTTAAGTTAGATTGTTAGATAGTAAAGAAGCAACCCTTGAACCTTTGGTAACCACGAATCTAAAGCCAGCAATGGCAATAAGTACATATCTATCAATAATCACCCTAAATGTAAATGGACTGAATGCACCAATCAAAAGACACAGAGTAACAGAATGGATAAAAAAGCAAGACCCATCTATATGCTGCCTACAAGAAATTCACCTCAAACCCGAAGATATACACAGACTAAAAGTGAAGGGATAGAAAAAGATATTTCATGCAAACAACAAGGAGAAAAAAGCAGGTGTTGCAGTACTGTATCAGACAAAATAGCCTTCAAAACGAAGAAAGTAGCAAGAGATAAAGAAGGACATTACATAATGATAAAGGCGTCAGTCCAACAAGAAGATATAACCATTATAAATATATATGCACCCAACACAGGAGCGCCAGCATATGTGAAACAAATACTAACAGAATTAAAGGAGGAAATAGACAGCAATGCATTCATCTTAGGAGACTTCAACACACCACTCACTCCAGAGGACAGATCAACCAGACAGAAAATAAGTAAAGACACAGAGGCACTGAACAACACACTAGAACAGATGGACCTAACAGACATCTATAGAACTCTACACCCAAAAGCAACAGGATACACATTCCTCTCAAGTGCACATGGAACATTTTCCAGAATAGACCACATACTAGGCCACAAAAAGAACCTCAGTAAAGTCAAAAATACTGAAATTCTACCAACCAACTTCTCAGATCATAAAGGCATAAAACTAGAATTTAATTTTAGAAAGAAAACAAAAGACTCACAAATACATGGAGACATAACAACATTCTCCTAATTAATAAATGGGTTAACGACCAAATCAAAACAGAAATCAAAGAATATATGGAGACTAATGACAACACCAACACAAAGGCACAACTTCTGTGGGACGCAGCAAAGGCAGTTCTAAGAGGAAAGTATATTGCAATCCAGGCCTATCTAAAGAAGGAAGAACATTCCCAAATGAATAGTCTAAAGACACAATTACTGAAATTGGAAAAAGAAGGACAAATGAGGCCCAAAGTCACCAGAAGGAGGTACATAATAAAGATCAGAGAAGAAATAAATAAAATTAAGAAGAATAAAACAATAGAAAAAATCAAGGAAACCAAGAGCTGGTTCTTTGAAAAAATAAACAAAATAGATAAACCCCTAGCCAGACTTATTAAGAGAAAAAAGAGAATCTACACATACAGACAGAATCAGAAATAAGAAAGGAAAAATCACAACAGACCCCACAGAAATACAAAGAATTATAAGAGAATATTATGAGAATCTATATGCTAAGAAGTTGGAAAACCTAGAAGAAATGGACAACTTCTTAGAAAAATACAACCTTTGAAATCTGACCAAACAAGAAACAGAAAAACTAAACAGACCAATCACCAGCAACGAAACTGAAGCGGTAATCAAAAAACTACCCAAGAACAAAACCCCGGACCAGATGGATTCACCTATGAATTCTACCATACATATGGAGAAGAAATAACACCCATTCTCCTTAAAGTTTTCCAAAACATGGAAGAGTAGGGAATACTTCCAAACTCATTCTATGAAGCCAGCATCACTCTAATACCAAAACCGGGCAAAGACCTCACCAAAAAAGAAAATTACAGACCAATATCCCTGATGAATGTAGATGCAAAAATAATCAACAAAATATTAGCAAACCGAATTCAAAAATACATCAAGAGGATCATACACCACGATCAAGTGGAATTCATCCCAGGGATGCAAGGATGGTACAACATTCGAAAATCCATCAACATCATCCATCACATCAACAAAAAGAAGAACAAAAACCACGTGATCCATACATGATTAAAACTCTCAATAAAATGGGTATCGAGGGCAATTACCTCAATATCATAAAGGCCATATGTGACAAACCCACAGCTAACATCATACTTAACAGCGAGAAGCTGAAAGCTTTTCATCTAAGATCGGGAACAAGACAGGGATGCCCACTCTCTCCACTGTTATTCACCATAGTACTGGAGGTCCTAGCCACAGCAATCAGACAAAACAAAGA
>JAVSCE010000784.1:0-17493 GCA_032199065.1 Smutsia gigantea | reverse complement strand
GTTACCAAAGTTTCAAGGTTGCTTCTTTACTGTCTAACAATCTAACTTAACTTTCTTGTTAAGTTATTGTAAACACAGTCTGATGTTTCTTTATTTCTCTCCCTTCTTATTCTTCCTCCTCCATTCTTTATATACTAGGTGTTTTATTCTTTGCCTTTAGTTAGTATTTGGATGGTCTGCTTTCTTTGCTATGATTTATTTTCTCTGGTGACATCTTTTTAGCCTTAGGAGTGCTTCCCTCTAGAGCAGTCCATTTAAGATATCCTGTAGTGGTGGTTTATGAGAGGCAAACTCTCTCAACTTTCGTTTGTCTGGAAATTGTTTAATCCCTCCGTCATATTTAAATGATAATCGTGCTGGATACAATATTCTTGGTTCGAGGCCCTTCTGTTTCATTACGTTAAATATATCATGCCATCTCTTCTGGCCTGTAAGGTTTCTGTTGAGAAGTCTGATGATAGTCTGATGGGTTTTCCTTTGTAGGTGATCTTTTTTCTCTCTCTAGCTGCCTTTAATACCCTGTCTTTATCTTTGATCTTTTGCCATCTTAATTATTATCTGTCTTGGTGTCTTCTAACTGGGTCCTGTGTTGGGAGATCTGTGACTTCGGTGGACTTTCTTGAGACTATTTCCTTCCCCAGAGGTTCAACAATTATTTCTTCAAAGACACTTTCTATCCTTTTTCTCTCTCTTCTTCCTCTGGTACTCACAATGAATATTGTTCAGTTTGGATTGGTCACACAGTTCTCTTAATATTCTTTCATTCCTAGAAATCCTTTTATCTCTCTCTGCCCCAGCTGCTCTGTACTCCTGTTCTCTGTTTTCTATTCCATTAACAGTCTCTCACATCTCATCCATTCTGCTGTTAAGCCCATCGATCGCTTGTCTGATTTCTGTATTGTCTTTCCTCAGTTCCCTCACTTCCTCCCTCAGCTCTTGCACATTTTCTCTGTAGGTCCATCAGCATGGTTATGACTTTTATTCTGAATTCTTTTTCAGGGAGGCTGTGCATTTCCATCCCTTCAGACTCCCTCTCTGGGGTTGTCTGGTTGATTTTAGTCTGAACCATATTCCTCTGTCTTTTCATGGCTGTATAATTTGGTCACTGATAGTTGCCACGTATGTCAGCTGGGCTCTTTAAGACTTTAAAAAGAGAAGAAAAAAAAGAGAAAAAAAAAGAGAAAAAAAGAAATAAAGAAAGAAAAGAAAAAACAAAAACAAAAACAAAACAAAAAAAAACAACAAAAAAAATGCCCACTGGACGTAGATTCTGTGGGAATGCTCTAGGTGGCGCTATTGCCCCACTATTCCACAGCTGTGACTGTGCCGCTCCGCAGGGCCCTTTATTGCTCTGGCAGGGGTGGGAACGAGTAGGAGGGTGTTGATCTCAGTGAGAAGTGTTAAGTATGGCTCTGCTTCCTCAGTCACCAGCTAAGGCATCTGTAACTCCCCAGGACTCTCAGCCTGCTGGGGTGAGTGTGCTGGTGCGATCCGGCTCCTCCGCTGGGCTCCTGTCTCTTTAAGACCGCTGAAGAAAGCGCGCACTTTTTTTTTTTTTCCTTCCCGGGAGCCGGCTGCAAGCACCCTGGCCCTTCCCCGCTCAGATCCTGCCCCTCTGTCTCTCCAATCTCCACTGCACTGTGCAATGTGGGTCAACGCTCCCCGCGCAGATCACCGGGGCTGGCTACTTCTCGGGGTGTACTTCCACTCCCTCCCGGCTCTGAATCCTCTCTTCCCGCCGGTGCGCTGGGGTGGGGGAGTGCTCGGGTCCCGCCGGGTCGCGGCTCCGTATCTTACCCGCCTCTTGGGGTGCCGAGTCCTCTCGGGTGTAGCTGCACGCTGTGCGCTTTCCTGTGTATTCTCGTCTCTCTTTTAGGAATAGATGTATTTTCTGTGTTTTCGTAGATAAATATAGTTTGGGGAGGAGATTTCTGCCGCCCTGCTCACACCGCCATCTTCCCGGAAGTCCCACATAACCTTTTTAAGACTGTTTCCAACTCCATAAAATGGGGATAATGGTATCTGACCTTGTATCTCACAACTCACAGAATTGCCATGAGGAGCAAATCCTAGAAGATGCAGGTTAGTTTTATGTGGACCAGACTCTCACATAAATTCCTGAAATGACCCAAATATAGGGAGCTGCAGAAGCTTTGACTCTTGAGTGACTGAAATATCTCATAGGGCATCGATGAACTAGTCTTCTTTCCCTTGTTGAATATCTCAATATAAAGTAGAATATACATCAAAATATCTGTTATGATTTAACTCAAGTGTCTGTATGATATATAGATTAATATGATAATTATCCATATGGGTTTGGCTGTTTTTATAGCTATGCACACATTTTCATTCTTGAGAACCCCTAGGAACAACATGTTACTGGCATCCTCTCCAGAAACAAAGAACAGCTGCATTTGTTTGGGACATTTCCCAGGCTGCTCCTTCCTCTGTGTGTGAAGATGCTGTTGATATGTCAACCCAACATTGAAGAGGGAGATTGGATTCCCACCATTCTCTTTCACCAGCACTCCTGCAGCTGCTGATGTCTCATAGGGATACTCCACTGTGTCTTACAACCCCATGGCACTGGCCTTAGGCGAAGGAGCTCTACCTGCACTGGCCTTTCCCCTAATGTACACAGTGGTGACCATGGAGCTTCAGTGGAGGAAAGTCCTGAAATGTCCCTGCCTCTACCAGTACTGATCTCATTCTGACAATTCCTGCCATATATACAAAGATCCGACTGTTGAAGCTAGAAAAGTCTTGATAGAGTTGAGTAGTTCTGCCCATTAGAATCTCCTGGGGAGACTTTGAAAATACTACTTGATGCCTAGTGAGCCTTGATCCTGATATTCTGATTTAATTGAATTAGAACAGGGTCCTGGTATTTGGGGCTTTATAAAGGCTCTCCAGGGTTGAGAACCACTGGTCTAAAATCAGGACTAGTACCAGTGTCTCTTACTTTCTCATCCAGATAAGTGGAGAGAATGTGGTATTCAGCTCAATCTTTAAATTTGAATTCTGCCTTGTTTACTCATTACCTGAAGCCTTGAAGGTATGGAAATTTTCAATTTCCTTGCTTGTAAAATGGGAAAAATAATACTTATCTCAGGGCATTTTGGGGAAAATTAAATGTGAAGATCTATGTATGTTTCCTCCATTTATTGTAAGCAACTTGAGGATAGGGATGATCTGGTAATAAAAATGACATTTAATCAAGCAACTGTTATGTGTCAGACACAGCAAGTGCAACATTTATGTTATCTCTCTTATGCCTCACAAAACAAGTGTATGTGAATTAAAGAACAATTTCATGCAGTGAAGCAAATAAGACACAGGTAAATTAACTGTGTATGTCCCAGGATCTCACAGGCTGTGGCAAAGCTGTGGCAAGGGTTTGAACTCAGAACTTTCTGGCTCCAGAGTTCATTATCTTAACTGACACACCACAGTGTCTCCCTAGACTGTGCTAAGTGTTGTGTGCCTAGTCCCTAACATGATTTCTACCACATGGGAGGTACTCAATAAATATTCAGTGAAGAATAGAAATGAACATGTAAATGAAGAAAGGAAGGAAGGAAGTACCTAGCTCATGGTAGACAATCAGTTAATGTTGATTTTCTCTCTTGATCAGGCCTCTCTATTAATACTATCACATACAAAGGGTTTATCTTCAACAGAGGCAGCATGAGATAGGCAAAATCATAATGCATCTTATATTGCTGCCACAGCAAAATGAGAAAGTAGACTAGTGACAGATCAATCCCATTTTTTCATATTCTGTTAGGCAAGATATAATTTTAACTTGGAGCATATCAACTCATTTCAGTTTTAGACTCCTGTTAATCTTCCAAATTATTATTTGAACACTAGCTGTCAGTGTATTTTAGGTATTTCCTACATGTATTCTGAATACAGATGTGCTAAAACTCTGAGGGCTTATTCTAACACTTTAGAGAGAGCAGTTTAGAATAATCAGAAATGCATGACATGTGGAGTCAGCCAGCCCAAATTCAGGTTTTGGCCATCCACTTACCAGCTGTGAATCTTTAAGGCCAAGTATCTTACATGAAGTATTCATGCCCTAGAGGTTTGGGACATTATGCTGGAAGTTCTCAGAGATGCAGGATAAACACAATACATCCATTCATTCCCTAAGCAAATATTTATTGAATGCCAGGCATTGTATTACAAGTGAAATGAACAAGACAGATAAAGTCCCTGTTCTCATGGAGCCTTAGATTCTTCAAAGACAGACATATAAATAAGATAATTTCAGAAATAGATTAATGCTATTTTTTTAAAAAGATAACATGAAGTTATTTCTAAAAGACCTGTCAAGTTTATTTTAAAAGGCCTGGTAAGAGACTATTATTATTAGTTGCCTACCCAGAATCTACTTTCCCCTTTCTAGTAGCATGCTGTTTTCAATTACATGTCTGCTGTTGCCACACACCACCCATGGGATAGGCACTGATTGGCTTAACCCTAACGTGTACAACTCCCCATTGGCTTGGGGGTAGCCATGCAACCTAAACAGTCCAGTCAGGATAAATCTTGGGACTCTGGCATGCAATCCTGGTTGTTGTTTTGTTTTGTTTTTGCTTTTCCTATCAGATCAGAGGATGAAGATCCGACAGGAACTGTTGGAATCATTTTGCCAGTAGAATGGAAAGAGTGTAAGGATGAAGCTGAAATGAAGAGGGGAATGTTGCTAAGTGGATCCCATTCTGCAGTTAGCTGACTTGGAGGCTTGCCTTACTTCTGAACTTCAACTTATAAAAATTAGTAAGTTCCTTTATTGCTTACGATACTTTGAACCAGCTCTTCTGTTTATTGCACCAGAGAATTCAGAACTGATATGGTATTTGGTTCTAGGAGTTGGGTACAGTGAAATACAAGCCCTACATTGTGGACTTCGCTGAGCAGAGGTGATGAGGCAGAGAGCAGTGGCCTACTGGGACTCAGCCCTGCCCTGCAAGGCACATCAGGGGTAGTGCTAAGAGAAATTCAAGATTTTTTATTACAATGAGTTCCTACAATGAAGAAACAATCTTAAGATGAACCATCTGAAAGCAGAGAAGGAAGAAGGCATGGCTGTGCTCAGACAGGCCCTCTCTGAATGTGGACTACAACCAAAATGACTGGCGTCTAGTGCTGTTGCAAAGACCAAATATGCTACTTCAGGTTAAGAGTCATACAGGTAAAGACAGGAGGTAAACTGGGGCAAAAGACAAGCCCTTAGGCCACTGCCAAATACTTCCTCCAAAATAGTCCCTGCCTGGCAAAGCAAACAAGTGCAGCTGTGATGGAACCTGAGGGCAGGGAGCACATCATTCCACTCCAGGTGGTTGTCAGAAACTGGAAGCAGAAGTCAAGAAAAAAATAGTAGCCATTACACTAAAGCTTTAGGGGATAATAATAGAACAGAGACCTATTGTTAGACAATAGGAATTCCTAGACTCAGATACAGTGAACAGAGACATGTTCTCTGTCTGGCTCCTCGCCTGTGGAAGTGACTCGTCAAATATCTTGATGATAATTAAATTTGTAAAGGAGTTTTATTGCCAAAGAAATCCAAGTCCTGGACAACTACAGTCTATGACTGCTCCACTCCTATGGCAACCTCAGACTCTTTGAAGTCACACACACAGAAAGGGAGATACTAAAATTTTGTAGCCGCTGGAAAGAGAAACATCTCTCGATGCGTCAGTGAACAAAGAACAGCCTCCAAGAGAAGAAAAACAGAGGCTGCCAGATTGATAAGCTACTTCTCCACTGTCAGAGTATCGTCAGATCATGATGCTGAGAAGAAAGAAAAGCCTTAGTGCCAGCATTTCCAAGCCAGAGCCCTGAAATTCACCCTGATTAGACTCTTTAAGTCACATTTTTACCCCCAAGTCATCTACACACCCCAGGGGAGTTATTGTCTTATATGTATTATTATATGTTTATATTCATGTATATGTGTGTGTTTCCCCAATTCTCCTCTTTTAGAATTAAGATTTCTTTCATTGCAGTTATCCCTGTTATTTCTCTGCTATTGCATATTGGATTTGTTGGTGATTGATAAATTTGTTTTAGCCATGTTTTTACCAACCATAAAGAGCTATATCCAGACTGAAAGAGGAAGGTTTCCTATTACCCAGAAGTCCTGGACTTGGAATGAGATGCAGTAATTGGATATTTTGGTTGTTTACTTTTGGGGACAGAATAGGTGTACTTATTCATCTAAGGATGAACATTCTAAAAAATGCGTGTGTTGGAAGATGGGTGTATAGGTGTTGCACAGTCAAATGGGTGGACTGTTTAAAACTACTTAATGTATATCCTAGGATTGAGCAAATAAGTTAATGTGTTATGGAAAATGAGGGCTGTTTCTCATGGTCAGATAAAGGAATTATAAATAAGGAAAGGGGGAAGGCTAGAATGAACTCTGAGGTGTTGGATTAGAATTGGAGGTTATCAGCATGAACCCATGGATTTTACTATGTACCTGCATATAGATACAGACATAGACATATGGTTATGTTACACATATATTTCCCAGCTCTATCTGCAGAGAACCTAGAAGCAATGACACTCAGTATCAATGAACACACTAATTGACCAGAAATTGATGATCTCATTCAAATTCTTGGTTTCTGAACACCATGCTCCAATAAAAGTTACTAGAGTTCCCTGGAGAAATATGGCTGATTCTAGGTTGGAGGTAGAGAAAGTACAAGATGAGCATGAAATGTCTTGTGATGCCAGAAATAAGGAAGTACTAAAAAAGAAATAATGGGTATAGGTCAAAAGGACACAGGAGTCTAATTGAAGGTGCTTCCAATGGTCAATTCTGGGACATTTTGAACAATATAAATAATGCTAGTAATGGATTATAACCCTAGAATAAAATAAGAATCTGTGAACTATACTGATATGCAAATAAATAAATGCAAAAGAAGAAAAAGTGAAGTAGAATTCCAACTAATAAATGTAGAAGAAATAATGAAGTTAGAAAACCACCATTTGGCAAATGCTACAGTAATAATTGTTTCAGGCAAGATTCATCAATAAATGCTAAAATGAATGAACAAAAATATGAAGAGAAACAGAATATTTACATAATCACAGTATCTCCCCTTGAAGTATCTCCCCAAAAGCTAATTACAAAGGGAAAAATAGTAACATGACAATAGAGAAACCTGGCAGGTACCATCTTAATTTCCTTAGTCATCCAAGTTTTCAACAAGTTATCATTCTTGTGGCTCTGCTTGTGAGGCACTCGGATGGATACGGCATCACTATGTCGTATTTAGTCCAAAAAGGTGTAATCTGAATTTAGATCATGAGCAAACACCAGGCAACCCCAGATTCAGGTCATTCTATAAAGTCACTGATGAACACTCTTCAAAAATGTTGAAATCCTGAAAGGCACAGGAAAACGATTCCTGATTAAAGCAAACTAAGGAGACATAGCAACCAAATGCAAAAGGTGATCCTGGATTAGGTCTTGAGCCAAAAAAGGACATTATTGGAACAACTGGTGATATTTGAATAAGGTCTGTAGATTAGATAATAGTATCATATCAGAAAAAAATTTATTTTGATCTTTGTCCAGCAGTTACGTTAAATGTTAACATTTGGAGAATCTGGGTGAAGATGCACAAGAAGTCTTCAAGCTATAATTTTAACATGCTTGCAAGTGAAATAATTTCAAAATGAAAAGTTTAACATTTTTAAAATTAAATTTTAAATATGAAAAAAAAATCCTCAGCCTTTAAAATGTTTCCATGGTCATCCCTTCCTTAGTGTCTTTCCTGACACGTTAACTATTATAATTCCATACGTAAGCTGACTTCTATAACAGTTTCTATTATGACTCAGTTTCATAGGCTGGCAGCCAGTGGGCTAAATCCATCTTCAATCCTTCTTATGTTTGGCTGGCCCAAAAGTCTCCCCACTCCTCAAAATTTGGTTTGTCACAGCTCTCAACTACTCCTATTGTCCCAGACATCAGGCTGGCTGTACTCATATATATTACCATTTTCTTAGTAGTTTAGTAGTTAAACATTCTACCAAAATCTTGAAATACTGTATAACAAATCAAGCAAAATGTATCTTCATAGATAATTTGACTTCAGGCTCTATTTGAATAATCACATTTGCTGATTCATAGGGTCTGAGTTAATGTCCACTTGGCTTTTATTACATCATGAAAATAAGTGCTATTTCATTTTTGACTCAGAAATAGCCATTAGTCACCAAATTCCTAACAATGCTCTTTGATTTTAATAACAGTTTAGATCAATCACAAAATATATGAAAATGAGAAAGTTCAGAGAGACTCTATGTTTATTACTAATTTCTCAGAAACCTGATGAGCTCTTAGTTTAAGGATTGCATCAACTCTTCCAGCACCTTTCTCCACCTCATAATCCAAATATGTGAGAAACGTTTAAAATACTAATGCCTAGATGCTACTCCCAAAGATTCAGATTGAATTCCTGTGTAGTAGGGCCTAAGTTTTCATACTTTTTTAGGTTTCCCAGATGATTTTAATGTACAGCCAGATTTGAGAATGACTGATCTTGATTATGTTTGAGATATCAAAGCACCCATTGTCCTGGGGAAAGGGTGTATTAGGGACTTTAGTGACTTGACAAAGTTTACCCCTTCCAATACCCCCTTGATATGTAGAGTGGGTCACTGAAAAGAAAGTATACATTAACGTTTCCTGGCGAGCTTGTTCAGCATGGCAGACTCCAGGACCACACCCTCATAGACTCTGATTCAGTATTTCTTCTGTAGTCCATCATGATTACTTGTTAGCAACTTCATAGTAAGAAGGCTTACAGCTCTTGTTCAAAGCTTTATTTCTGGGTCACTGTCCTGACCAATTCATTCTTCTCACCACTTTGCCTCCTTAATCGCACATACTTCCAGTATTGCTGCTCATGCTCCAGTTTTCATCTTCAGCTTCCCCACTGGACTTAAGGTCTGGCACTTTCTTCTTCCTGGCTCCTCATTGGCCATCACCAGGTCTCCCTCTGTGAGTCTGCCTTGGTTTGTCTTGGGAAACTGCCCACATACCTACATCCATTCTTTCCATTGATTTCTCTACCTCAAAGTCAGCTCCTGGACTTCTGGGAAGATGGCGGTGTGAGCAGGGCGGCAGAAATCTCCTCCCAAAACTATATTTAACTACGAAAACACAGCAAATACATATATTCCTAAAAGAGAGATGAGAATACACAGGAAAGCGCACAGCGTGCAGCTACAGCCGAGAGGACTCGGCACCCCAAGAGGCGGGTAAGATACGGAGCCGCGACCCGGCGGGACCCGAGCCCTCCCCCACCCCAGCGCACCGGCAGGAGGAGAGGATTCAGAGCCGGGAGGGAGTGGAAGTGCACCCCGAGAAGTAGCCAGCCCTGGTGATCTGCGCGGGGAGCGTTGACCCACATTGCGCAGTGCAGCGGAGATTGGAGAGACAGAGGGGCAGGATCTGAGCGGGGAACGCGCCAGGGTGCTTGCAGCCTGCTCCCGGGAAGGAAAAAAAAAAGCACGCGCTTTCTTCAGCGGTGTTAAAGAGACAGGAGCCCAGCGGAGGAGCCGGATCGCCCCAGCACACTCACCCCAGCAGGCTGCGAGTCCTGAGGAGTTTCAGATGCCTTAGCTGGCGACTGAGGAAGCGTAGCCATACTTCCACTTCTCACTGAGATCAACAGCCTCCCAGTCGTTCCCACCCCTCCCAGAGCGATAAAGGGCCCTACAGAGCAGCGCAGTCACAGCTGTGGACTAGTGGGGCAATAGCACCACCTACAGCATTCCCACAGAATCTACGTCCAGTGGGCATTGTTTTTTTTGTTTTTCTTGTTTTCTTTTTGTTTTTTCTTTTCTTTCTTTTTCTCTTTATTTCTTTCTTTCTACTTTTTTTCTTTTTTTCTCTTTTTTTTTCTTCTCTTTTTAAAGTCTTAAAGAGCCCAGCTGACATACGTGGCAACAATCAGAGACCAATTCTATAGCCATGAAAAGACAGAGGAATATGGTTCAGACCAAAATCAACCAGACAACCCCAGAGAGGGAGTCTGAAGGGATGGAAATGCACAGTCTTCCTGAAAAAGAATTCAGAATAAAAGTCATAACCATGCTGATGGACCTACAGAGAAATGTGCAAGAGCTGAGGGAGGAAGTGAGGGAACTGAGGAAAGACAATACAGAAATCAGACAAGCGATCGACAGGCTTAACAGCAGAATGGATGAGATGCAAGAGACTGTTAATGGAATAGAAAACAGAGAACAGGATACAGAGCAGCTGAGGCAGAGAGAGATAAAAGGATTTCTAGGAATGAAAGAATATTAAGAGAACTGTGTGACCAATCCAAACGGAACAATATTCGCATTATAGGAGTACCAGAGGAAGAAGAGAGAGAAAAAGGGATAGAAAGTGTCTTTGAAGAAATAATTGCTGAAAACTTTCCCTCGCTGGGGAAGGAAGTAGTCTCGCAGTCCACCGAAGCCCACAGATCTCCCAACACAAGGGACCCAAGGAAGACAACACCAAGACACATAATAATTAAGATGGCAAAGATCAAAGATAAAGACAGGGTATTAAAGGCAGCTAGAGAGAGAAAAAAGATCACCTACAAAGGAAAACCCATCAGACTATCATCAGACTTCTCAACAGAAACCTTACAGGCCAGAAGAGAATGGCATGATATATTTAACGTAATGAAACAGAAGGGCCTCGAACCGAGAATATTGTATCCAGCACGATTATCATTTAAATATGACAGAAGGATTAAACAATTTCCAGACAAACGAAAGTTAAGAGAGTTTGCCTCTCATAAAGCACCACTACAGGATATCTTAAATGGACTGCTCTAGATGGAAGTACACCTAAGGCTAAAAAGATGTCACCAGAGAAAATAAAATCATAGCAAAGAAAGCAGACCATCCAAATACTAACTAAAGGCAAAGAATAAAACACCTATTATAGAAAGAATGGAGGAGAAGGAATAAGAAGGGAGAGAAATAATGAAACATCAGACTGTGTTTACAATAACTTAAGAAGAAAGTTAAGTTAGATTGTTAGATAGGAAAGAAGCAACCCTTGAACCCTTGGTAACCACGAATCTAAAGCCAACAATGGCAATAAGTACATATCTATCAATAATCACCCTAAATGTAAATGGACTGAATGCACCAATCAAAAGACACAGAGTAACAGAATGGATAAAAAAGCAAGACCCATCTATATGCTGCCTACAAGAAACTCACCTCAAATCCAAAGATATACACAGACTAAAAGTGAAGGGATGGAAAAAGATATTTCATGCAAACAACAAAGAGAAAAAAGCAGGTGTTGCAGTACTTGTATCAGACAAAATAGACTTCAAAACGAAGAAAGTAGCAAAAGATAAAGAAGGACATTACATAATGATAAAGGGGTCAGTCCAACAAGAAGATATAACCATTATAAATATATATGCACCCAACACAGGAGCGCCAGCATATGTGAGACAAATACTAACAGAATTAAAGGAGGAAACAGACAGCAATGCATACATCTTAGGAGACTTCAACACACCACTCACTCCAGAGGACAGATCAACCAGACAGAAAATAAGTAAAGACACAGAGGCACTGAACAACACACTAGAACAGATGGACCTAACAGACATCTACAGAACTCTACACTCAAAAGCAACAGGATACACATTCTTCTCAAGTGCACATGGAACATTTTCCAGAATACACCACATACTAGGCCACAAAAAGAGCCTCAGTAATTTCAAAAATATTGAAATCCTACCAACCAACTTCTCAGATCACCAAGGTATAAAACTAGAAATAAATTTTAGAAAGAAAACAAAAACGCTCACAAATACATGGAGACTTAACAACACTCTTCTAATTAATCAATGGGTTAACGACCAAATCAAAACAGAAATCAAAGAATATATGGAGACTAATGACAACAACAACACCAAGCCACAACTTCTGTGGGACGCAGCAAAGGCAGTTCTAAGAGGAAAGTATATTGCAATCCAGGCCTATTTAAAGAAGGAAGAACATTCCCAAATGAATAGTCTAAAAACACAATTACAGAAATTGGAAAAAGAAGAACAAATGAGGCCCAAAGTCACCAGAAGGAGGGACATAATAAAGATTAGAGAAGAAATAAATAAAATTGAGAAGAATAAAACAATAGAAAAAATCAATGAAACCAAGAGCTGGTTCTTTGAAAAAATAAACAAACTAGATAAACCCCTAGCCAGACTCATTAAGAGAAAAAGAGAATCGACACACATAAACACAATCAGAAATGAGAAAGGAAAAATCACGATGGACCCCACAGAAATACGAAGAATTATAATAGAATATTATGAGAACCTATATGCTAACAAGCTGGAAAACATAGAAGAAATGGACAACTTCTTAGAAAAATACAACCTTCCAAGACTGACCAAGCAAGAAACAGAACAACTAAACAGAGCAATCACCAGCGACGAAATCAAATTGGTAATCAAAAAACTACCCAAGAACAAAACCCCCGGGCCTGATGGATTCACCTCTGAATTCTACCAGACATATAGAGAAGAAATAACACCCATTCTCCTTAAAGTGTTCCAAAAAATAGAAGAGGAGGAAATACTTCCAAACTCATTCTATGAAGCCAGCATCACTCTAATACCAAAACCGGGCAAAGACCTCACCAAAAAAGAAAATCACAGAACAATATCCCTGATGAACGTAGATGCAAAAATACTCAACAAAATATTAACAAATCGAATTCAAAAATACATAAGAGGATCATACACCATGATCAAGTGGGATTCATCCCAGGGATGCAAGGATGGTACAACATTCGAAAATCCATCAACATCATCCACCACATCAACAAAAAGAAGAACAAAAACCACATGATCAACTCCATAGATGCTGAAAAAGCATTTGACAAAATTCAGCATCCATTCCTGATTAAAACTCTCAACAAAATGGGTATAGACAGCAAATACCTCAACATCATAAAGGCTATATATGACAAACCCACAGCTAACATTATACTTAACGGTGAGACGCTGAAAGCTTTTCATCTAAGATCGGGAACAAGACAGGGATGCCCACTCTCTCCACTGTTATTCAACATAGTACTGGAGGTCCTAGCCACAGCAATCAGACAAAACAAAGACATACAAGGCATCCAGATTGGTAAAGAAGAAGTCAAATTGTCACTATTTGCAGATGACATGATACTGTACATAAAAAACCCTAAAGATTCCATTCCAAAACTACTAGAACTAATATCTGAATTCAGCAAAGTTGCAGGATACAAAATTAACACACAGAAATCTGTTGCTTTCCTATACACTAATGATGAACTAACAGAAAGAGAAATCAGAAAAACAATTCCATTCACAATTGCATCAAAAAGAATAAAATACCTAGGAATAAACCTAACGAAGGAAGTGAAAGACCTGTACTCTGAAAACTACAAGACACTCCTAAGAGAAATTAAAGAGGACACTAACAAATGGAAATGCATCCATGCTCTTGGCTAGGAAGAATAAATATTGTCAAAATGGCTATACTACCTAAAGCAATCTACAGATTCAATACAATCCCTATCAAAATACCAACAGCTTTCTTCAATGAACTGGAACAAATAATTCTAAAATTCATATGGAACCACAAAAGACCCCGAATAGTCAAATCAATCCTGAGACAGAGGAATAAAACAGGGGGAATTACACTCCCTGACTTCAAGCTCTACTACAAAGCCACAGTAATCAAGACAATTTGGTATTGGCACAAAAACAGACCCACAGACCAGTGGAACAGAATAGAAAATCAAACATTAACCCAAACATATACAGTCAATTAATATTTGATAAAAGTGCCTTGGATATACAATGGGGAGATGACAGCCTCTTCAGCAGCTGGTGTTGTCAAAACTGGACAGCTACATGTAAGAGAATGAAACTGGACTACTGTCTAGCCCCATACACAAAGGTAAACTCAAGGTGGATCAAAGACCTGAATGTAAGTCATGCAACCATAAAATTCTTAGAAAAAAACATAGGCAAAAATCTCTTGGACATAAACATGAGCGTCTTCTTCATGAACATATCTCCCCGGGCAAGGGAAACAAAAGCAAAAATGAACAAGTGGGACTATATCAAGCTGCCAAGCTTCTGTACAGCAAAGGACACCATCAGTAGAACAAAAAGACATCCTACAGTATGGGAGAATATATTCATAAAAAATGTATCTGATAAAGGGTTGACATCCAAAATATATAAAGAACTCACGGACCTCAACAAACAAAAAGCAAATAATCCAATTAAGAAATGGGCAGAGGAACTGAATAGACACTTCTCCAAAGAAGAAATTCAGATGGCCAACAGGCACATGAAAAGATGCTCCACATCGCTAATCATCAGAGAAATGCAGATTAAAACCACAATGAGATATCACCTCACACCAGTGAGGATGGCCAACATCCAAAACCCAAACAACAACAAATGTTGGCGAGGATGTGGAGAAAAGGGAACCCTCCTACACTGCTGGTGGGAATGCAAATTAGTTCAACCATTGTGGAAAGCAGTATGGAGGTTCCTCAAAAAACTCAAAATAAAAATACCATTTGACCCAGGAATTTCACTCCTAGGAATTTACCCTAAGAATGCAGCAGCCCAATTTGAAAAGGACAGATGCACCCCTATGTTTATCGCAGCACTATTTACAATAGCCAAGAAATGGAAGCAACCTAAGTGTCCATCAGTAGATGAATGGATAAAGAAGAGGTGGTACATATACACAATGGAATATTATTCAGCCATAAGAAGAAAACAAATCCTACCATTTGCAGCTACATGGATGGGGCTAGAGGGTATTATGCTCAGTGAAATAAGCCAAGCCGAAAAAGACAAGTATCAAATGATTTCACTCATATGTGGAGTATAAGAACAAAGAAAAAATACTGAAGGAACAAAGCAGCAGCAGACTCACAGAACCCAAGAATGGACTAATAGTTACCAAAGGGAAAGGGACTGGGGAATATGGGCAGGAAAGGAGGGATAAGAGGGAAAAAGGGGCATTACGATTAGCAGATGTAATGTTGGGGGGGCACAGGGAGGGCAGTACAACTCAGAGAAGACAAGTAGTGATTCTATAGCATCTCACTACGCTGATGGACAGTGACTGTAATGGGGTTGGTGGGGGGGACCTGATGAAGGGGTAGTTTAATAACCATAATATTGCACATGTAATTGTAGATTAATGATGATAAAATAAATTATATTTAAAAAATAAAAAAAAAAAGAAAAGAGCAGACCAATAAAAAAAAACCAGACACATGGATCAATGGAACAGAAGAGAGAGGTTAGAAATAATCCCAAACATATATGGTCAATTAATTGACAGCAAAGTAGCCAAGAATATATAATGGGGAAAAGACAGTCTCTTCAATAAATGGCACAGGGAAAACTGGACAGCTACCTGCAAAAGAATGAAACCAGATCCCTGTAGCGAAAATTGAAGTGTCATGGCCCGGATTCTCACCTGACCCTGGTCTGCTTGCCCGCTGTGCACATGCAGTGCTCACAGGCACAGGCTTGCACACGTGTGGGCGATGAGTTATTATTGACTCTATAAAGAGCTCTACCCAGGGCTCTGGAGCTTCCAGGTGGCAAAGAGGCCTGGTGGTAGAGACCAGCTTGCTGCATGCAGACTTGCCCTCTGGTGGGGGATTCTAGCACTCGACGTGCCCCTGCCAGAATAAACTTCAGTGTAGGACCTTTTACCCCAAGAATATTCCATTGTCATTTTCTGGTCTCATTGACTCCAGAGTGAACTTGCCAGGGGCTGAATCCCTCAGGCGAGACAACAACTTGCTTACACCATACACAAAAAGTATTTCAAAATGGATTAGAGGCTTCAGTGTAAGACCTGGGACCATAACACTCCTAGAAAAAAACATAGGTGGTAAGCACCTTGACATCAGTCATGGTGAGGATTTTTCAGATCTGACACCAAAAGCAAAATTAAGTATGATTACATTAAGCTAAAAGCTCTGCACAGCAAAGCAAGCTATCAGCAAATGTAAAGACAGCCTATGGAATGGGAAAGGAATATTTGCAAGTTATATCTGGTAAGAAGTTAATATCCAAAATATATAAAGAAATAACACAACTTAAAAGCAAACAAAGTTAAAAAAAAATGGGCAGAGGATCTGAATAGACATTTTTCCAAGGAAGGTATACAACGGTCCATAGGTACATGAAAAGATATCAATGTCACTAGTCACTAGGTGTAGGGAAGTTGGGGTTGGGGTTCCTATGGCCAGGATCCTCACTGAACTTAAACCACCTGATGATGTAACTGGCCTGTTACTAGGCTACCGCTTCCACACCTGTAGGCAATAAGCTATTATTGTGCTATATAGAGAGCTTGGCCCAATGCTCTGGGCGGAGGCAGAGACGCTAGTGCTTGATCTACCACTGGGAGAACAAGCTGGGTAATACACCCTTTCACCCCAAAGAACGTTCTGCTGTCAATTTCTTTGGTCACATTGAATCCATAGAGAACTTGCCTGGGGCTGAAACCTACTGGCAAGACACCAGGAAAATGCAAATCAAAACTACAGTGAGATGTCACCTCACACCAGTCAGAATGGCCAGTAACCAAAAGACAAGAGATCACAAGTGTTCTGGGATGGTGGAGAAGAGGGAACCCTGGTGCCTTGTTGTTGTGATGCAAATTGGTGCATCCACTATGGCAAACAGTATGGAGGGTCCTCAAAAAAATTAAAACTATGACTACCATGTGATCCAGTAATTCCACTTCTGGTTATTTATCCAAAGAGAATGAAAACACTAATTTGAGAAGATATATGCACCCACACATACACTGCAGCATTATTTATAATAGCCAAGATATGGAAACAATCTAAGTGCCCATTAATGGATGAATGCATAAAGAAAATGCAGTCTATTATACAATGGGATATTCAGCCATATAATCGAATGAAATCTTGCCATTTGCAAAAATATGGATGGATCTTGAGGGCATTATATTAACTGAAATAAGTCAGAGAGAGAGAGAGATGAATACTGTATGATCTCACATGTAGAATCTAAAACAAACAAAAATAAGCTCATAGAGAAGAGATTGGTGGTTGCTAGAGACAGAGGGTGAGGGGCAGGTGAAATGGGTGAAAGGATCAAAAGATACAAACTTCCAATTATAAAATAAATAAGTCCTGGGGATGTAATGTACAGCATGATGACCACAGTTAATAATGCTGCACTGATATTTGAAAATTGCTAAGAAAAAAAAGAAGAAGACTGCAACACCAACTCTTACCTGAATTACAAGGTGGGGTCAACGAAGATCGAGGTTTGCTTGATAGACAGAGGTAGGCAGGTGCCTTATGCAATGAGTCTGGGAGTGGGGCCTCTGGCACCTGGGGCACCCAGGCGTTTCTCATTCCCAAGCTTG
>JAVSCE010000783.1:0-19640 GCA_032199065.1 Smutsia gigantea | reverse complement strand
GTGTGTCTTGTAGTTTTCAGGGTATAGGTCTTTACTTCCTTGATTAGGTTTATTCCTAGGTATTTCATTTGTTCGGATGCGATTGTGAATGGAATTGTTTTCCTGATTTCTCTTTCTGCTAGGTCATTGTTAGTGTATAGGAATGCCACAGATTTCTGTGTATTAATTTTGTATCCCGCAACTTTGCTGAATTCAGATACTAGATCCAGTAATTTTGGAGTAGATTCTTTAGGGTTTTTTATGTACAATATCATGTCATCTGCAAACAGGGACAGTTTAACTTCTTCCCTGCCAATCTGGATGCCTTTTATTTCTTTGTGTTGTCTGATTGCCGTAGCTAGGACCTCCAGTACTATGTTGAATAGAAGTGGGGAGAGTGGGCATCCTTGTCTTGTTCCCAATCATAAAGGAAAAGCTTTCAGCTTCTCGCGGTTAAGTATAATGTTGGCTGTGGGTTTGTCATATATGGCCTTTATTATGTTGAGGTACTTGCCCTCTATACCCATTTTGTTGAGTTTTTATCATGAATGGATGTTGAATTTTGTCAAATGCTTTTTCAGCATCTATGGAGATGATCGTGTGGTTTTTGTCCTTCTTTTTGTTGAAGTGGTGGATGATGTTGATGGATTTTCGAATGTTGAAACATCCTTGCATCCCTCGTATAAATCCTACTTGATCATGATGGATGATCCTTTTGATGTATTCTGGAATTCGGTTTGCTAATATTTTGTTGAGTGTTTTTGTGTCTATGTTCATCAGGGATATTGGTCTGCAGGGTTTTTTTTTTTTTTTTGTGGTGTCTTTGCCCCGATTTTGGTATTACAGTGATGCTGGCCTCAGAATGAGTTTGAAGTATTCCCTCTTCTTCTACTCCTTGGAAAACTTTAAGGACGATGGGTATTGGGTCTTCACTGTGTTTGATAAAATTCAGCGGTGTAGAGCCATCTGGTATGGGCATTTGTTTGTAGGTAGGTTTTGAGTTACCAGTTCAATTTGTTGCTGGTAATTGGTCTGTTGAATTTTCTGTTTCTTTCTGGGTCAGCCGGATTGTATTTTCTAGAAAGTTGTCCATTCTTCTATGTTATCAGTTTGTTAGCATATAATTTTCATAGTATTCTCTAATGCTCCTTTGTATTTCAGTGCTGTCTGTAGTGATTTTTTCCTTTCTCATTTCAGATTCTGTTTATGTGAAGTAGACTCTCTTTTTTTCTTGATAAGTCTGGCTAGGGGTTTATCTATTTTGTTTATTTTCTCGAAGAACCAGCTGTTGCTTTCGTTGATCCTTTCTATTGTTTTATTCTTCTTGATTTTATTTATTTCTGCTCTAATCTTTATTATGTCCCTCCTTCTACTGACTTTGGGTCTCATTTGTTATTCCTTTTCTAGTTTCATTAATTGTGAGTTTAGACTGCTCCTATGGGAATGTTCTTCTTTCCTGAGGTAGGCCTGTTTTACAATATACTTTCACTTAGCACGGCCTTCCCTGCGTCCCACAGATTTTGCGGTGTTGAATTATTGTTGTCATTTGTCTCCATATATTGCTTGATCTCTGTTTTTATTTGGCCATTGATCCATTGATTATTTAGGAGCATGTTATTAAGCCTCCATGTGTTTGTGGGATTTTTCATTTTCTTTGCATAATTCATTTCTAGTTTCATTCCTTTGTGGTCTGCGAACCTGGTTGGTACAATTTCAGTCTTTTTAAAATTACCAAGGCTCTTTTTGTGGCCTAGTATATAATCTATTCTTGAAAATGTTCCATGTGCACTTGAGAAGAATGTGTATTCTGCTGCTTTGGGTGTAGAGTTCTGTAGATGTCTGTTAGGCCCATCTGTTCTAATGTGTTGTTCAATGCCTCTGTCTCCTTACTTATTTTCTGTCTGGTTGATCTGTCCTTCAGAGTGAGTGGTGTATTGAAGTCTCCTAGAATGAATGCATTGCATTCTATTTCCCCCTTTAATTCTGTTAGTATTTGTTTCACATATGTAGGAGCTCCTGTGCTGGGTGCATACATATTTAAAATGGTTATATCTTCTTGTTGGATTGACCCTTTTATCATTATGTAATGTCCTTCTTCGTCTCATGTGATTTCTTTTCTTTTGAAGTCTATTTTGTCTGATATAAATACTGCACCTCCTGCTTTTTTCTCCCTCTTAGTTGCATGAAATATCTTTTTCCATCCCTTCACTTTTAATCTGTGTATGTCTTTGGGTTTAAAGTGAGTCTCTTGAAAGCAGCATATAGATGGGTCTTGTTTTTTTATCCATTCGGTGACTCTGTGTCTTTTGATTGGTGCATTCAGTCCATTTACATTTAGAGTGATTATGGATGGGTATGTACTTATTGGCATTTCAGGCTTCAGATTCGTGGTTACCAAAGGTTCAAGGTTAACTTCCTTACTATCTAAGAGTCTAACTTAACTCACTTAATATGCTGTTACAAACACAATCTAACGGTTCTTTTTTTGTTTGTTTTTTTCCTCCTCCTTTTTCTTCCTCCTTCATTCCTTATATATTAGGTATCATATTCTGTACTGTTTGTCTATCCCTTGGTTTACTTTGGGGATAGTTAATTTAATTTTGCATTTTCTTAGTAATTACCTGTTCTACTTTCTTTACTGTGGTTTTATTACCTCTGGTGACAGCCATTAAACTGTAGGAACACTTCCATCTGTAGCAGTCCCTCCAGAATACACTGTAGAGATGGTTTGTGGGAGGTAAATTCTCTCAACTTTTGCTTATCTGGAAATTGTTTAATCCCTCCTTCAAATTTAAATGATAATCTTGCTGGATAAAGTAATCTTGGTTCAAGGCCCTTCTGCTTCATTGCATTAAATACATCATACCACTCCCTTCTGGCCTGTAAGGTTTATGCTGAGAAGTGTGATGATAGCCTAATGGGCTTTTCTTTGTATGTGATCTTATTTCTCTCTCTGGCTGCTTTTAATAGTCTGTCCTTATCCTTGATCTTTGCCATTTTAATTACTATATGTCTTGATGTTGTCTTCCTTGGGTCCCTTGTGTTGGGAGATCTGTGTACCTCCGTGGCCTGAGAGACTATCTCCTTCCCCAGATTGGGGAAGTTTTCAACAATCACCTCCTCAAAGACATTTTCTGTCCCTTTTTCTCTCTCATCTTCTTCTGGTACCCCTATAATGCCAATATTGTTCCGTTTGGATTGGTCACACAGTTCTCTCAATATTCTTTCATTCTTAGAGATCCTTTTTTCTCTCTGTGCCTCAGCTTCTTTGTATTCCTCTTCTCTAGTTTGTATTTCATTTATTGTCTCCTCCACCATATTCAATCTGCTTTTAATACCATCCATTGTGCTCTTCAACGATTGGATCTCGGACCGTAATTCATTCCTGAGTTCTTGAATATCTTTCCGTACCTCCATGAGCATGTCAATGATTTTTATTTTGAAATCCCTTTCAGGAAGAGTCATGAGGTCGATGTCATTTAAATCTTTCTCAGGAGCTGTATTAATAATTTTACTCTCGACCAGGTTCCTTTGGCATTTCAAATTTGTGTATGGCACCCTCTAGTGCCCAGAAGCTCTACTCTCTGGAGCTGCTCAGCCCCTGAAGCAATTTGGGGGATTACAGGGGAATGGTTTTGGTGCCTAGGGGGAGGAAAGAGCTATTTCCTGCTTTCCAGCTGCTATGCCTGTCTCCACTGCCTGAACCAGTGGGCCAAGCACACAGGTATAAGCCTCTATGCTTTGCGTTTTTAGTTGCTGTAGACAGATCTTCCCTCTGACTGGCCTAACACCAGGGTAGGGTTTCCCAGTTTGCAAGCCTGGTTGGGCTGGCCAGGAGAAAGGCACAGTAGTCTGCCTGTCACGGAAGGGGTTCTTGGAGCTGTGTAGGTAGCCAGGGAGCTGGAGCACCTGAAGATCGTGATAGCTCCCAATCTGCTGGGCATAGTGCACCTGGACAATTTTGTCTACCTGTCCTTTCTCTTGAGCAGTAAGCTCTGTGCAGTCCTTGCCTCTTTAGCAGCCCTCTTGGTAAGGGCTTCTTTGTTAGGAAGTCTCTCAGACTGCCCGCCTTTCTTTTGTCCCAGAGCAGCAGGATGTGGATGTTTTCAAGAAGTGGCTGGAATCTCAGCCTCTCCAGGTATTTCGCCTGTCTTAGCTTTCCAACCCCACTAATCTCCAGAGCACCATGCAATGTAGGTTTGTGCTCCCATAGCAGATCTCCATGGTTGGGTGTTGAGCAATCCCAGGCCTCCACTCCCTCCCCACTCCGTTTCTCTTCCTCCCACCAGTGAGCTGGGGTAGGGGAAGGGCTTGGGTCCTGCCAGATTAAGGCTTTCCTACATTACCCTGTTTTGTGAGGTCTGCTTCATTGGGGAAGTCTGTTTGCAGTCTGGTTCAGCCTTCTTTCTTATTGCTGTTTTAAGGTTAATTGTATTAATTAACTATATTTTTGTACAATTTGTGGTTTTGGGAGGAGCTCTCCATCTCATCTCTCACGCTGCCATCTTGCAAGTCCGGTAAAAGTGACTCTTAAGCTGAGACGTTGGTGATAAGTAGGCTGTAGTCACATGAAGGCAGGCACACAGGGGGCTGTTGGGGTGACACAAGCAGGTTGTGCTAGGAGTTGAAGCTGAAGGGCCCAAGTTACACAGTGTCTTTTAAGCCAAGGTAAGGACTTTAGTCTTAGCCTGATGGCAGCAGGCTAGCCCCAAAGGGTTTTACATAGGGAATCCTTGAAAATTCTCCTATTGAAAATGTTTCTTGCATTTCATAACGATTTTTCAAACTTATTTTATTTGCATTTAGAACCAGGAACAATTGAAAGATGATGACTCGGATCTTATTCTCAATGATGGTGATATTAGTTTGACGTATGGGGATTCTACTGTGAACACTGAATCAGCAACATCCACTACACCTAGGAGATTTATGGGGAACAGTTCTGAAGATGCCTTGGATCGGGAGCTTGCATTTGGGGACCATGAACTGGTCATTCGGGGAACACGTCTGGTTCTTCCTATGGATGATTCTGAGCCCCCATTAAATTTATTAGATAATACAAGACATGGTCCAGCCTAAGCTTACTAATACTCACTTAGTGATTTGTAAAATTTGCACATGTGATTGTGAAGAAATTCGTACTACCTAAAACGTCCCAGTGCATGTCTCTGAATGTTTAAGCTATATAAATGGTATTTATATGGCATCAAAAGAATATAAATATCCTTTGTACAAGGCAGATTGTGAACAAACTATTCTTTTACATTTTATTGGCTGCACTACGTAGACTGGATCTGTTTTAGAAAGTTATTTTCACAGTGATATTGTGTGTTCTGTTAGCTTTACATCTCAAAGTATAAAAAGTGACAGATTTACTCTTTCTTATATTTACCTGACACTTAACCAGAGTACCAAGTTCTCGTGATGTAAATTAATTTTGTTTTGTGGGAGGGGAGGGAGAGCAAAGAGGGAGTGTCATTCCCCAGGGGGCCCAAGAGGAGCAGTTCCTTTGTCGGAAAACTTGCGTTGACTGCTGCTGCCTCTGTCATAACCTTTTTCTTTCCTTTTCCAGAGAAAAAGGCTGATGGCTTCAGATCTTGCCCCGTATGGGTTGGGGAGTGAAGTAGGGGGGCCCTTTCTCCCCCTTGCTATGAAAGAACAGATTCATTGACTGCAGGACACTTTTATTCGGAAAAGAAGGCTGCAGATGACTTCCAAGACAGGTTCTTTTCTTCCAGTCCAAGATGGTAGACGGGAGTCACATCATCCAGCCAACTTAGCCAAAGTACAGGTATATATAGTTCAGAGCACTTGATTTCCATTTGGAGGGGCTGGGGCAGGTGGAAAGGGGGCAGAGAGGGCAGGAGGGGAGTAAAGAGAATGGTGGTTTTGGAGGTCTCTCTTCCCAAATATGTAAATATTCTGTATCAGATAAGTTTAATTAAGAAATTCAATTGCTGCTTACTTTTTGATCATGTACTTTATCTGTATAGCAAGCTTTGTGGTCAGAAATTTTTATATCAATTTAAATCGCTGCTTTTTAGCAGCCAAACAGGAGCAAAATGTAAAATTTTTGAACTTATTGTGTCTAATTGTCATTCATTAGTCTGTAGTTGATGTCAAAAGTTAACTTATAATCCATGATTGTCCCACACTACACTGAAGTCAGTCATGAGAGAACTACAATGCTGTGGAGAGCTCACTGTAAAAGACGGCAGCTCCTTCATGTGCACTGGGTGTAGTTGTCTTCATTTTCGTGTTACTTTTTAATATGAAATACCTAAGCTGCCATGTGTTTTTTTTTACAATCTTCAAGGAAGAGTACATAACAACTTCCCATTTCATATTCAGAGTATGAAAGTGGATTCTATTTTGTATTGCTGAAAATACCTAAAGGTGCATTGAACACTTAGAAGGGGGATACTTTCTGATGGTGATTCTGACCTGGTAATGTTTCAGAAGAAAAATACCAACGTTTGGGTTATTTTCCCCCTTAGGTCTGAGTAGCCTTGCCTTAAATCTTACCCAATTCGAAAATTGACTTGTTTACATGATGTTCAAATTCTCCAATGAAAAAGATCCTTCCAAACAAAATATGTACTTATTCTCCCAAAGTATCTGTGTTGTTGCAAACACTCCTTAAGAATTTAAGGGAGTTCTACTGTTGTACCCCTGAGTGGCAGCTTTAACTGTTGGCATAGCCATTTGTTATGTAGCGATAGCGAATTTCCTGCTATGCAGGAACCCCGTGAAGTGTGCGTTTTATATGATGTGTGCCTCTTCATGCAGTCAATAATTTCTTGTTAATGTATGTTTGAGGGGCTTTGAACTTCAGCATCATCTACCCATGAAGTTATTCAAGTTGTAAACGGTTATACAAGAAATTAAAAGGTACCTTTTTTATTCTGTCAGGTTACTGAGCTCACTTTATGAAAATGCCTGTAAATACTTAGCATGACAAATTCAGTAACTCGTCTGTTTCAGCATGCATAAGACTTTTTCCTTAGGGAAACTGATAAAGCTTGACTCAACTGAATCTGCCTTCATACTTTGTGAAAGGGGAACCAAGCCTGCTGTGCTTACATCAGCATCTAGAAGATTCTCCTCTCCTCTAATCTGTATGCACATCTCCAAGCAAAGAAGAAAAAACAAACTCTTCTCAAACATCTGTTGGTTTTAGACACCTGAACGAACTTGGATAAAGTACAGTCTGTTACCACCACACACAAGTAGAACTGCTCTCAGACTTGTTTTTCTGTTCTTTGTGGACCCTACACATTTGAATGACTTGAATGTTGCATCTTTTGAAGTTATTTTTTAAGGTTCCTTGGCATTTTATCCTAGTTGTCCGTGTTTGGCAACGTGCTGTTAAAGTAATAGACCTTTGCTCTTTATGTATCTTTGTTTTCCCGTGGAGTACTTGGACAGATGTCGTAGTAGTTTCTTTTAGGACAATCTGTCATTAAAAAAATTCTAGCCTTGCAAATAACCACTCACCGTATTTGAGTCACAGTTTATTCTCGGGAGAAGTAAAGAGTGCTGACTTCATTTATTTTTCTACCTATATGCCTACTGGGAAAGGGGGATGGCTGCTGTTTTTAAAAGAAACAGAAACCTAACGGAACATAACTTACGAGGTGGCAAATTTTTGGTGCTTACGTGTAAGGCTGGATGTATTTGCTTAAGGTCACAATTGGACCATTTAAGAAATATGATTCAGAGCAGTTGAATTCTGCACATTGATTTGTAGCCTGTTAGCTCAGTAATGGATAATGTCATGAAAATGTTAGTTCCATTACATGGGGAGAGTAAATTCTGTATCTAGTTAGATAGAAAGGCAATTCCAAGTTTGGTTAAAAGTGTGATCACACAAATAGTTCTTTTTCCAAGTTGAAGATAGGTCTTTCTTTTTGTACATAAGTTTTATGGAGCTTGCTCACAGCAACCTTGTCTAATCTAGTAATGGCACTGATCACACTTGTGTTTTGTTGCCACTGACACCAGTTTCCTTGTTCATATGGCCCAGTGAGAGACATGGGTGATGGGCCTACACACCCCAGGCTCTCTTCTTGAATAAACCCATGTTTCCTAATTCACGAATGAAACCCTACAGTAGATTTGAGCAAGTACATTTGTTAACTTGACTCAATGCAAGAGTGTAAGGACATGGAAGTATAGAGGTTTTAACTTAATCAGAAAGCCTTTGAAAGGAAATACCCCACACAGGTGATGCAGTATATGGTATGAGGCCTGAAATAAATTGAAAATAATAACAGTAGTAGTTCACAATTTTTTTTAGCCCCTCTTAGATATAGGTAATGTATATACAAGGTATTTTTAAATCTACATTTTAATTTAATCTTAATCATGCTGTGAGGGTACATTACATTCTATTATACTCATTTCACAGGTGAGGAAACTGCGGGGCAGGGAAGCTATCACACTGCTAGTAAGTGACAGATCAGGACTCCAATCCAGTCTTGATTCAAAATATAGACTGCTAAGCACTATGTACGCTACTGGCTCCAGTGGCAGGCTATGGGCTAGTCCATCTTGAGTATAACTGGAAGTATGATGAAAGGAATTGAAGACTTCTGCTGCCCATTGTCTGCTTGTCATCAGTCCAGGGTAGGACAGGAAGTATCAGCTCTGTCCCTCCATTTGCTGTACTGTTGGCTGGAATACATGAGTTCCCTGGCTGGGAATTTTCTCAAATTCTTAGTGAAGTGCCCTCCTGTGTGCCTTTGACTCCTTGGGCAAGGCAACCTGGCTAGCACCATGCCTTCACACTGCCTTCCAACATTTTCACCAATGGCCCATCTTTTATGGCAGAGCTTGTGGTCCTGAGCAGTGCCTCTATGCCTACATAGTTCAGTGTAGTAGAGGAAAAAAAAAACACAGGCTTGGGAGTTAAACAGACCTGGCATCAAATTCAAATTCTGCTACTTGCTTATTGTGTAACATTGGCCAGTTACCTGACTTTGCTGAGCCTTTCCACTTCCTTAGCTATAAAGTTAATTCATTCAAGAAATATTTGAGTGCTGATGTGTGCCACACACAGGGGATATAGCAGCAAACAACTCAACAAGAGCCCCTGTTCTCACAGAGCATATTCTCCGAGAGGCACTGACAGCTGTCTCCCAGGGTTCATTGGAATCACTGGCTCATAGGAATCATTCACGCAAGAAGGACTGGTTGCCTTGTGGTAGGGGGATATCTAAAATAATCAGCAAGTAACACCAAATACAACGATCATAAAGGCTATGATGGAAAAGTGTGGGAGGCTCTGAGAGGGGACTGTCTGGTAGTAGGGGAATAGGGAAGATTTTCCTGACACTGGTATTGAGACAGGGACCATGGGTGTAGTCAGAGTAGGGTGAGGGCCTCCGGAAAAAGCAGGGTGGGATATTTACAGTCAGCAATATAACAGTGAGCAAAGAAGTCCCTTTTGAAACTCTGCGTTAAGCATTATGCAAAGTCAAGGTCACACTAATCCTCTAGGAACAAGATACCAGACTAAGAATATAGACATCTTCAGTAAGGTCACTTAAAAGTCAAAAGGCCAAGAGCAACTTGGCCTAGAATGATTGAGTGGTTTTACAAATAGGGAAAGGTATCACAGCATAACCCATGACTTTACTGTAAACAACCCTAGCAACCAGAGAACAACCCAGCCCACCTTGAGGGCAGGGCAAGTGGTACAAGTCCACACCCCTAAGCCTTTTTTTCATGTTCTTGAAAATTCCTCATTTGCCTATAAAAACCTCTAGACAATGCACCACCCCGGGACTTCCTTGTCCCTCCTGTTGTGAGCTGGGAGCTCTGTCCTTCCACTTTATCTCTAAATAAAAGCCTGTACCTTGCTCTCCTACCTTGCCTGTTTGCTAAGCTCATTCTTCGGCTTCGTGAACAAGAACCCCGGCATCAGTATTTCAATTTAAACCTCAAGAGTCAGCCAAGCATCAAGCAGGTAAAGGGACGAGGATGAGCATTCCAGGCACAGTGAACAGTGACAGCTCTCCACCTATAACTGATCTTCTGCACAATAATCATCCAATCAAATACTGAGTAACAAGGATACCAGGTACTGTGCTGTATATGTGTAGTGAGGAATAAAATAGATGCAGACTACCCTTATGGTGATGCCGGGATCTTGTTTGCAGAGTCGAAGAATGAACTTAGCAAGCACCCAAGGTAGGAGAGCCAGGGAGAGGCTTTTATTGAGAGATACAGTGAGAAGACAGAGCTCCTGGCTCATGCCAGGAGGGGATAAGAGAGCCCCGGGGTGGTGCATTGTCTAGGGGATTTATAGGCAGTTGAGGATTTTTGGAAACTGATAGAGGGCTTAGGGTGTGGACTTGTACCACCTGCCCTGCCCCCAAGGTGGGCTGGGTTGTTGTCTGTTTGCTAGGGCTGTTTACAGTGAAGTCAAGGGTTATGCTGAGATACCCTTCTTTATTTGCGGAACACCCAAACATTCCAGGCCAAGTTGCTCCTGGCCTTTTGAGCTTTAACTGATCTCACTGAAGATGTCTATATTCCTAGTCTGGTATGTTTACCCTAGAGAATTAGTGTGACCTTGACTTTGCATAATGCTTAACACAGAGTTTCAATAGTGACTTCTTTGCACATTGTTACATTGCTCTGACTGTAAATATCCTTCCCTGCTTTTTCCGGAGGCCCTCACCCTACTCTGACTACATCCAGGGTCGCTGCCTCAATGGCACTTCCTTAGTGCAGAAGACAGTAAGTACCCAACAATCACAAGGAAGAGCACCTTGAACCCAAACCTGCCCTGCAACTTCCTCCCCTTTCTCCCCCTCCCACTGCACCCCTAAGGCAAGTCCACAGCCCTCTTCTGGGTTGCAGCCTTCAGACATTTGTGAAGAGGATCTGGTATGTCTCCCTTGGGTCTTTCCACCCCCAGGCTAACAGCCCCATTCCCTTCCTATCTTTCAGACATGCACCAGAAGTCCATTGTCCTAGACATTTTAGAGAATGTGTCTGAGACCACACAGGCTTTTTGTTTCAGTGGCCACACCCTCCTTATCTTAGAGTGGGCTGACTGTCACCGGAAAGTCTGGGCCAGCCCGCTGCCCTCACAGAGCTTAAGGTGTAGTTGGAAAAGATCAACCATAAATAAAAAAATGTGCAAATAAAATAGAGATAGGGTAAGTGACAAGCAGGGAATTTGTAGAGGTTAAAGGGTGTGAGGAAGCAGTGGAGGAAGGGAGGGCTAGTGGGGAGGCCTTGCTTATGAGGTAATATTAAAACCAAGACTTGAAGGAGCCAGCCAGCAGAGAACAAGGGAAGAGTGGTGGAAAGGGCTGGTTTAAGGTAGATGCTCAAGGAGTGTTTGTGTATAAGGAGCAAAGTGTCACCTCTGACCTTTATTGAGTTGGATTTGAAAGGTCACCATGATGGAATAGAAGTGATAGGCCAGAGTCCTAGCCCAGTCTGCCACTGGGTGCTCTTCAGAATCCACTTAAACCTCTCTGGGCCTGTTTCTTCCTTAATAGGATAATGACAGTTCACTGACTCATTAAACATTTACGGAGCTGCTGTCATGTGCCAACACTGTGCTAGGTACTGAATTATGATGCCAGGCCTATTCAGGGGATCAGATGAAGTGATGTACATTGAAACATTTTGACCAGGATTCAGAAGACTGAAACTGAGGGTGAATATTGCATAAGGTTTTGCTGATGAGGTGTTACATGAGCAAAATGTGAACGCCCTTTGCAGATTATGCTTCTGCTCTGAGCTTTCATTTGAAATCTCCTGTTCAGCAAGTTGGAGGTGTCCCAAGTAGTTGCCATGGTGAAGGCTGAACTCTGAGAATTGGCTTAGCTGGGGCTATTGTGGCTGGAGCCTGAACTCCATGAAACCTGACAGTTTCTGGACAATTCTGTCGCCTAGTGAAAGAGCCCCTCCCTCTCCTTTACCAAACAACCAAAGTGCAATTGCATCCTGGGAGTCCTGCCCTTGGTGTCCTGCTTTGACACCAGGTCTGCTCATTTTCCGCTTGGTGCCATCTGATGGCACTAGGTCCCACTAAAGAGATGCAGCTCAGTTGTGTAAGTTATTTCTTTTACAGTGCTGGAAAATGCACTAAAGGCTCTGAGTGGTTCTTGGAAATAAGGTTTAATTTCTCCAGATTTGTTGGAACTGAAGTGGTTCACTATGTGTCTAAATAATAATCCTACAAAAATTGACAAGTATTCAATTCTTGGTTGCTTTGGGAGTCACGCGGACTTGTTGCATGATTTTTTTCTTTTGTTCATCTGAATTTCCTATACAGCTGTACTCCCATGTGGACTAGGCAGAAAGCATGTGAGCTGTTTTTTCATCTGAAAACTCTGGAAGACTTCTGTCAGATAATGGAAGATGTCTGTTTTTCCAATCTTAGAGCTGGTTTAGTATGAGAAAGCAAGATAATGGCAATTGGGTCCCCTGATTGTGCTAAAAATTGTTTTTTAAACACTTTCTTGAACCTCAACAATCAAAGCTCCATTTTCTAAGAACCAAGAGGTTGATATTTAAACATAATAGCCAACCAATATTTTGCTTCTTAACTTCCAGTCAACAAACACTGAACACTCCATGTGGACTGAACCCTAGGCCAGGCACTGGGGACACAGGTGACTGAATCATGGTTTCAGTCTAATGGCGACTGTGGCCAATTAGGTAAAAGTGTTGCAATTGTGTGAAAAGCATTAGAAATGGGCTGCCATATGGAATTTGGGTCCCTCACCCACTGCTGCTTAGGTTGGGCAGAATGAGGATCCCTAATGATGTCCACACCCTAATCCCTGGAACCTGTAAATATGTTAGCTTACATGAGAAAGAGAATTAAGGTTATAGATGGAATTAAAGTTGCCAATCAGCTGACCTCGAGATGGAGAGGTTATCCTGGATTATCTAGGTGTGCCCACTCTAATCACACTGCTCTCAAAACTGGAGAAACTTTCCTGGCTGTGTTCTGAAAAAGAGATGTGACAGCAGAACCAGGGTCAGAGATGCTGTATTGTTGGCTTTCAATGAGAAAGGTGGTCTCTAGATACCAGAAAAGACAAGGAAATGGACTCTTCCCTAGAGCCTCCAGAAGGAATGCAGCACTGCCGACACCTTGATTTTAGCCCAGCGAGACCTAAGACTGTGTCAGACTTCTGACCTACAGAACCAGCAGATGACAAGTGGATATTGTTTTAAGCCACTAAATTTGCAATAATTTGTTATGAAGCAATAGGTAACAAACACACTGCCTTTGAGAGAAAGGGGGTTGTGTTACTGTTCAGTTTTGAATGTCTGCTCTGTGCCAGGCACTGTGCATGATTCTGCAGATATGGAAGTGAGCACGATCCAGACTCCACAGCCCAGTGGGGGAGACTAGCAAGTATACAGACAACATGGCACCATGATGGAGGAAAGTCTGCATGATAAGTGCATAGCCAGGGAAAGGATCTGGAGGCTGGAGAAGGCCCTGCCATTTCTAACACTTTCACATTACTCACTGGTGTAAGGAATTTTCCCAGGCTGCCATGCCAACTAGATTACCAGGGAGTGGTAATGTTATGGACGACATCATCATCCTTGGGTTCTAGAAAGGTCACTCTCATGGTGGCTGCAATGGGAAGTATAGATTATTCAGACAGGGGCAATAGTGGCCATGGAGATGATGGTTAGAAGACTTGGCCAGGTGAGAGAGAGTGCGGCCTGGGCCAGAGAAATATCAGTAGGGATGGGGAGGACTGGCAGGAGAAATGTACTTGGTAGGCTCAACAAGAGCTGGAGAATAAATGTAATGAATGAGTGAGAAGGGAGCGTTTGCAATGATTCCCAGCAATCTAGGTTGGGCAAATGGGTTGGGGGGAATGGTAGTAACTGCAATTTTAGAAAATTTTTATGACAAGAAGTTAAGATTAGCAGTTAAGGTACAAATCTAAATTTGCCTCTGGATCACTTTAGGTAAGGGAAGATGGAGCTCAGTTGGGGAAAGAGGGTTGGGAGAAGAGGACTAAGGGCCCCAAATGAGAAAGTTGGGAGAGGATACAAGTTTGAAAAACACCAGGATGTAATTCATTCTCCCATTATAACCTAAGAACATCTGGAGCTTTCTGCTATGGGTTGTGTCTGGGGAAAATAATTGCTCTAACCAAAGTACAATAGATGGAGGAAAAAATAAATTATCTTCCCTTCTTACAAAAAGCAGAAGGCTTCCAAAGTTCTCAGGGAATGATGGGTGGTGTTATTAGGAAACTATAAAGTGCGTCACTCCGGATTTTGGTGTATCCTCCACTGGTCTGGCCAGAATAATGAAAATATATGTTGTGGGATCTCTAAAATGCAGTTCTTAGCATTTTCCAGGAGGGTCAGGGGCCAAGGAATGAATACTGTATCTGGACAGGAAGCCACTGCTAGTTGGACAGACCCTTTCTCATTCTGTGGAGGTTTACATGCAAGCAAGGAAACTGCTTCACTTAGTGTTTTTCCCCCTAGGCTGTTGCAAGAGTTCTCTAGCAAATGCAGTCTAGCATCCAGAGTCCTCTGGTGTGCTCTTCTCAAACACTGTGCCAGTAGCTTGCCAAAATAGTCAGTGCTTGAGCAGCAGTCTGTGCAGATGTTTGGGCCAAATAGCAACTGTTGGGACAGAGTTCATGAAATATGCAGGGATTCACACTTTTGAAAAATTGATTTTTTGCATCAATAGAAGAAAATCAGTGATTGACAGTATAACAACTGACAAAAGACAGCATAGAGGCCCATATTAAAATAAAGGAAACATCTGGTTTTTGTTTTCTTAACTTTTATTAATTCATCTGAAGTGTGAGTCACCAGCTTACCCAGCCAATGTTTCCAAAATGAAGTCTCCATTGCCTCCAGCATCATTGGGAAAAGTCATTTCAGAGCTACCTTGAAAGATGATCCGCAGAGAGGTGTCATTTTTAACAAATGTAATTTTGGTTCTGATAGGTATTTTTTATAGTTGCTTTTATGTTTCCTTCCACAGCAGGATTTTATTCCCCCCTCTAGAAATTGTAGAACTAATGTACTGACCTAAAAATGTATATTAAACTCAGACCCTCACAAAGTATGCCCTTCACCTATAAAGCAAAGAAAACTTTTTGGCTCAACTTAGTCTTTTCCAGTAGAGGGTGGGTTTAGCTGTGTAGCCCCTAGGGACACTACGGAAGGAGAAGTCTCCTCTCCCTCTCCCCATAGTCTTCTTGAACCAAAGGGCACTCAGGTGGAGGCACTAATGAGAGAGAAAGACTACTTGCTGGGGCTGGACCCTACCACCACTTGGGTTAGTGATTCTGTGCTCTTACCTACTCCTCTTGATAATTCATTAACATCACATTTTCAAGATGGTTGGGCAGAGTTCACAGTTGGCCTATGGTTACTGTCCAAGGCAAAGCTGACTGGTCTGTGTAATGATGGAACCAGCAACTTTGCTCTCATTATACTGTACTCTACCCAGTTAAGCTCTACTTTTTCTGACCTATTGGTAGGGATGTCATTAGTGGGATTAAAACCCCTACCTTTCATAGGAAACTGATTATTTGATTTTACTATTCATTCATTCAACAAATTTTGTCTGAGTGCCTTCCCTAGGTACTGGGAAATCAGAGGTGGATAAGGCATGGTTCCTGCCATCATGGAGCACACAGTCTACCAGTAGAAACAGACTTGTAACTAAATGAATTATTATTCCATGGTTCCTGAAGAAGGTGGTGTTGAATTGAGCTTTAAAGGATAAGGCAGATATATTAAGCCTGAAGCATGAGAGAGAGAGAGAATTTGGGAGTGGGTGAGATCATCAGGAGAAAGTGTATAATAGAAAAAGTCCTAGAAAAAAATACAAAATAATCTAAAACAAAAGTGAAACATGCAAAACCAGTGACATTTAAAGGGAAGTAAAACAAAAGAAGACTAAGAAGGAATAAACAGAGAGGTTGGTGGAAAACAAGAAGGGAGTGGTGTTAGAGATATCAAGGGAAAAGGGGAATTTTCATAAGGAAGGGATGGTCAGTAATGTCAAAACCAGTAAAGATATCAAGTAATGCAAAGACAGAAGAGCATCCATTGGCTCCAAGAATACGGAGACATCACTAAGCAATGGTGACAGTAAGGGAATGCAAAATCGGGTTTAGGGGAGACCTATTGACTCCTTGGATATAGGAAGTGAGGGAGTGTGGGATGTTAGGCATGCCTACCAGGTTTCTGGACCAAGTGGCTGGTAAGTAATGGTTCCATTCACCAAGATGTAGAACCCAGGAAGAGCAGATCGGGAGAGTTCAGGTTTGGACACATTGACCATGAGGTACCTGTGGGATATCCAATGGGAGACGTCCAGTAGGCCATTGGCTGTCTGGGTCTAAGAGCTCAAAATTCCTAGTCTGTAAACAAAGGAGACTAACATAAGCAAATTTTTTTTCTGTAGAGAACTCTGCCACTTTTTCATTATGCCCTTTACCAGGATCAATCACTTAGATATTTTCAATTTTTCATTATTTCTCTGATTTCTCAACTGATTTTATTTGAACCAGGAGCATCTGTACAGGTAGTTCCTCTACCATACATTTGGAACCACTTGTAAGGTGAAACAGAAGAATTTACCAGTAAGTAATAAAGTGGAACAGTTCTTCTCTCTGGCCAGTTGCCCACCTCCTTTCCATAACAGTCATCTATGGTAGAACTTTCTCTTGTTAACCTAAGGAAGAAACCAAAAGGTAGCTTCAGATTCTACCTTAATTATACAGTATCTAACATCAGAATTTATGTACAATGTCTGATTCTACGTTAAATAAAGCACAAAGCAATCTCAAATATTTAAATGACATGACTGAATTTGATAAACAGTGTCTACCCTGGTAACTCTGCATAGGGATTGTAGCACCTGTCCCAATACCGTAGACACAGTAGGCCATCAAGTCCTTTTATATGAAGAAGGGTCTATGTCTAGGTATCGCTCTTTCCTTCTACAGATAATCTTGATTTTTTTTCACAAATAATAGAAGGCTTTACTACACCAATCTCAGGACAAGACAGATTAAATGAAGAAAAAATATAATGTTTAAACAACATAACAAGTAGACAACATATGTGTGCATCTATCCATCTATCTCTGTGTATGAAAATTTACATCCTGATAATAGAGCATACACTTTTTCTCAGACAAAAAATCTTTGCTAAAAGGTTAATGATACATTAACTCATAAAGAAAACATCAGTAAGCCTCATAAAGTAGAATTATTATAAGCAAAACACTGGTCACAATACCAAAAAATCTTAAACCATAAAGGCCCTCCCACGTGGATTTTTTTTCAAGATTGAGATCCTATTTATTTAAGTATAGTTGACATACAATATTGTATTAGTACCAGGTGTATAACATAGGGACTCAGCATTTACGTACATTATGAAATGCTCATCACCATAAGTGTAGTTACCATCTGTCACTATCAATATTATTACAGCAATATTGACTATATTCCCTATGCTGTACTTTTCATCCCCATGACTTATTTATTTTATAAAAAGAGGTACAAAGTTTGTACCTCTATCCCGTTCCCTTATTTCACCTGTCTCCCCTAGCCACTCCCCTCTGGCAACCACCCATTTGTTCTCTGTATTTATGAGTGTTTCTGTTTTTTGTTTGTAAATTTGTTTTGTTTTTTACATTCCACTTGTAAGTGAAATCAGATGGTATTTTTCTTTCTCTGTCTGACTTATTTCACTTAGCATAACACTGTATATCTCTCTTGTCTCAAATGGCAAGATTTCAGTCTTTCTGGTGGCTGAGTAATACCCATTGCGTATATGTGCCACATCTTTATCCACTCATCTACTGATAGACACTTAGGTTACTTCCATATCTTGGCTACTGTAAGTAATGCTTCAATGAACATAGGGTTGCAGATGTCTTTTTGAATTAGTGGTTTTGTTTAATTCATGTAAATACCCTAAACTGGAAATACTGGAGTGTATTGGTATTTCTGTTTTTAAGTTTTTAAGGAACCTCCATATCCTTTCCGTAGTGGCTGCACCAGTTTACATTCCCACCAACAGTGCACAAGGGTTCCCTTTTCTCCACATCCTTGTCAACACGTTATTTTTTGTGTTTTTGATACTGGCCGTTCTGACAGGTGTGAGGTGACATTTCATTCGCATTTCCCTGGTGATTAGTGATGTTAAGCATCTTTTCACGGGTCTCTTGGCCATCTGTATGTCTTCTTTGGAAAAATATCTATTCAGGTCCCCTGCCCATTTTTTTATTTGGATTATTTGGTTCTTGGTGTTGAGTTCTATGAGTTCTTTGTATATTTTGAATATTTACCCCTTATGGGATATGTCATTTGCAAATATCTTTTCCCATTCAGTGGGTTGCATTTTCATTTTGATTGCTTCCTTCGCTGTGCAGAAGCTTTTTAATTTGATGTCAGATAATCTTAATTTCTTGCCAGTTTCTGGCTCGTGTAGTTCCCTGCTCTAAGATAATCTTTATGTTGTGTCCCTTGAAGCAAATGAAAACCCCAATCTTCCCAAAGAAAATGATGTCATTGGCTTGCCCTTTTCCCGATTCCCCATCAGATTGAATTTAGACATGATACTGGCAAGAGCAAGAGGATAAATGATCAATCGTGATATGTCTGATTGACGGGGGATTATTTTGATAGTCTGTTCTAACCATGCAAGCGATGTTTCCAATAATAAGTTTTATTAGGTGTTGTCACAGATGTAAATGTTTTATAAATATATCACTCAAGTTGTAAGTCAGATACTCGAATTCATACTAAAGTCACCTCATTAAATACAAGAAAAACTATGTCTTTCACATAAACCCCGGTCTCTAGTGGCTTTAAAAAAAAAAGAAAAGAACAAAAAACAGAACTCAAGCCCCAGCCATCTAGAGTTGAATTTAAAGAGACTGACAGGAATATGAAATTTTCCTTTATCTGTTTCCTTAATCTTCCTTTGGCTATCATGCAGTCCAAAATTTTCATTATCTCTCTAGGTCCATCAGATTCTCCAGAGATAATAGGACTGGAGAAGTGATCCAGCCTCTACCTTAAAAAAAAAAAAAAGGTTTTAAAAAAAATCACTTATTGAGAAATGATTTATAGGTGGTAAAATGTAACCTTTTTAGCGTACCATTCTGTGAGTTTTGAAAAACATATACAGTCATAACTATCACCACATGCAAGATACGGAACATTTTCATCTCTCCAAAAAATTTCCATGTCCCTTTGTAGTTAGCCCCTTCCCCTCCCAGGCTCCTGGCAACCGCTGACCTCTTTTCTGTCCCTAGAGTCTCGCCTTTTCCAGAATGTCATATAAAAAGAATCATACAGCATGCAGCCTTTTGCAGAATCTTCACTTTTAAAGCCAACAATACATGTTTGTTGGGGGAAAATTTAAGTATTTAACTAAGAAATGGAAGGGATGAAAATGCTTCCCAAAGATAATGACTGCTCATGTTCAGGGGGCTTTCTTCTGGTCTGTCTACTGTACGTGCATGTGCACTCCCACATGCAGAAACAAAATATACACAACTGGAATCCTGCATACAGGATTTTGTATTTTGTAAGTTAATCTTGTGAGCATTTTCTGAAGGATTTGCTTTCTTGAGGGTTGGAGGCAAGAGCCTATTCAGCAGG